>CAVLJG010000787.1:600000-750166 GCA_963669975.1 Acanthoscelides obtectus | reverse complement strand
TAGGAGAAAAGACTGCAGCTTGGCTAACAACTACCGCAATGAAAGTTAAGCGAAAATTGGGTATGGGGCAGAAGAAATCATCTTTTCGACGAGGTGTTCTCACGAAAATCACAAAGTCCTTGAAGAAAAATGCTCCCACCACCACGACATTAAAAAAGTCTGCATTGGTTGCTCTTAAAGCGGCAAGATTAGCGGTGAAGAGTGCAGGTGGAAAACATAAAGTTCGACTACCGAGAATAATTCCGATCGAAGGAAAATCTGGGGGATTCCTACCCTTGATCCCCCTTTTCGCCGGATTAAGTGCCTTGGGGGCGCTCGTAGGGGGAGCTGCAGGTGTGGCCAAAACGGTCGTTGATGCCAAGAATGCACAAAAGAAATTGGAGGAAGACCATCGCCATAACAAAGCTATGGAGTCTTTGGGCAAAGGATTGTATTTGAGAAAAAATGCTAAAGGTGGTTATGGGTTGTACCTCAAAAAAAAAACTCAAAAAAACTAAACATCAAGCTACCCAAGAAAGCGCTTTATGATTATGAAATAAAGCAATATGCGAAGCTCTTGAACATACCTCATTTCCGAGGTGTCTTCATGCGTGACACTTTACCACGAGACGGTCCACGTAAAAGAGAATGCGCCGTCGTGAACTTAGATATTTCACAAAACAACGGAACTCATTGGGTAGCTTATAAAAAGATAAACAACAACGTTGAGTATTTCGATTCATTTGGTAACCTGAAGCCTCCACAGGAACTTGTTCGATATCTGAAAAACGCTAAAATTTTCTACAACAACGATCCTTACCAAACTTATAATCAAGTTAATTGCGGACAATTGTGTTTGAAATTTCTAAACAATAACAACAACAACAACGATGGATAATAAAACATTATCGGAATTTACATTAGAAGAGTTTGAGAAGAATATTCCGCCGCTGGAATATTTAATAAGCAATGTGAGACCTGCAGAATTATTGAGTATATGGCACAAACTGCCTGCAGAATACACATCCAATTTTGATCTTCAAATACGACTTCCATGCTATGTTCACTACAACAGACCTGATTGGACAACACATTGGGATGGACCGGCTACTGCTCAAGCAAATTGTTATTTCTGTAAATTATCCATTCGAAAATAAACAAAAAAAAAAAACTTGAATAAATGCTTAGTACACAGCTATATTTTTTCATTCATCATGTCGCAGTTGTTGAGAGTCAATAGCACTACTCATATATTTTCATTTCGTCCTTCAACACCGATAGTGTTGGATCCGAAAAAAGATTATGAATTGGCGCTTAGGTCTTTTACTTCATACAATTCCATACCGAATATTGAAAAAGGAGATAAATTTTATTATATCGACCGGATAGGTGGTGGTGGTCAATTAAAAGTCATCGAGTTTCCGACAGGTTGTTATGAAATTACCGACATAGAAACATTTATACGAACGCAAATGAATCTTGAAAATGAAGTTGCTCCTCCGGATGATTATTTTTCTCTAAAACCTAACAATAATACACTGCAATGTGAAATCTTTAGCAAGTATTATAAAATAGTTTTTACAGAACCGAATAATCTTGGACATCTATTGGGATTCTCGAAAAAAGTTCTTAATCCTGGTCAAAAGCATTCTTCTGATTTACCTGTAAACATAATAAAAGTATCAACCATACACTTTGATGCTAACATTACGTCGGGAGCCTTTGACGGAGACACGCCTGCACACACGATCTACGAATTTGCTGTGACAGCCGATCCTGGATACGCTATAGTCGAAACACCTGTAAATTTACTATATCTACCTGTTATACCGAAACAAGAAATAACCAACATCACAGTGTTGGCTTTAGATCAAGACGGTCGTCCTGTAAACTTTCAAGGTGAAACTAGTACTCTTGTGTTGGAGTTGAGAGCGAAGCGCAGATGGGATTAGTGATTATAAGACATAGTGGTGCTTCCAAGGCAACTTCAGTATTACCCCAAGCACCTAAGCGACGACATCTACTACTAACTACATCAAATATCCTGTTTCTACGCTCACTTGGATATCATGTCAACAACAACAAGAATCATGTACAAAAAGAGAAAAACTGAGGAGGCAGCAGCAGCAGCATCACATACTTCTCCGATGTTTGATCTATATCGATCTCCAGCATTCGATGAATCTATTCGCAAGGCTGAGTATAGATCTTATACGCCGTTCATCAAGTCATTTAATTGTAATGATGTTGTGGAATTTAGCATCAATCAAGTAGATTCGTTCTTTGCAATGAACGCTTCCCTTCTATCTATCAAAGGAAAAGTTGAAATAACTGGAGGAGGAGGAGCAGGAGATGTATCTTTAGCTCCAAACTTTGGTGCCTTCCTATTTGACTCTTGCACTTACAGTGAATCCGCTAGAGAAGTTGAAACAGTACGTGATCCTGGTATTGTAAGTACTGTCCGAGCTTACGTATGTTACAGTGAGGAAGACTCAAATCATATGGCTATAGCTGGATGGAACTATCCTTCAACACCTATAATGGCGTCAACACATAACAAGTCTTTTAGCTTGCTAATGCCGCTTAAACATATTTTCAACATTTTCAATGATTATCCTATGATTACGTGTGGCAGACAAACTCTCAGATTTGTGAGAGCTAGAAACGATAACGATTGTATCATTATCAAGGAAAAAACTGGAACGACGACGACAGCGAAAATAACTATTGAAAGCATGGAACTGAAAATCAAACATATTTACCCGAGTGATGATGTGAAAGAACAACTTTTGAAAGCTATTCAAACTGATAAGCCGATACTTATACCGTTTAGAAAATGGGATCTGAATGAACTGCCTGCAATTACCGCAGATGCGAGAAGAGAAATATGGTCAGTTAAAACTAGCACCGCAATCGAAAGACCACGTTTCATTATAGTATGTTTCCAAACCGGTAAACGTGACGTCGCAACCTCAGACCCTACCCTGTTTGATCACGTGAATGCTGCTAGTATTCGAGTATCTTTAAATGGTGAATACTATCCCAACGAACGTATGCAATTGGACTTTGCAAACAATCACTTTACTGAAGCTCATTTCAACTATAGCGACTTTCAAACCAGCTATACAACTTCTTCTTCTCCTCTGAAGAGATGTCTTTTAGATTATACCGCTTTTAAAAATCGCGCTTTGTTTGTTATTGACTGTTCCAAACAAGAGGAAACCATGAAATCATCAACTGTTGATGTTAGATTGGATATCGAAGCCGATACTGGCTTTCCAACCAACACCAAGGCCTACTGCATCATTATACATGACTGCTTAATCGAGTACTTCCCCCTCACCGAAGTTATTAAAACCATCTCGTAAGCAACGAAGGACTCTCAGTTCCGCATCAGACATCATGAGGATCGCGTTTGTTGACATTCAAGGCTTTACAGTTGACGGATTATTCGTACCTAAAGAACTATGTATCGAAATTGGTTTCAAGAAAAGTCATTACATCTTTACACCTCCGCAACCTTTTTCTACATTAAATACTAAAGACAAGAAAACTGTCGCTTACTTGGAGAAGAATTTCCATGGGCTTAAATATTCTTCCGGCGACGTTAAATATTCCAAGTTAAATGAAATAATTAAAAATAAGGTGATATATGCGGCTGACTATGTCTACGTTCGTGGAGAACAGAAAGCAAACTTTTTACTCAAGAAATGTCACATTTTTGGTGTTTTTCCCAACATTATTGATGTTTGCAAGTATGATGGTACACCGTGTGCTACTGGAAACTTTGTTGCTGATTCCAATCCATGCCACACCAACGGACAATTTTCCTGTACCCAGAGAAATGTTGAACGTCTACGCCACTGGTTTTCAAATATCATATTACCTATGTAGTTTTTTTCTATTTTCAATAAAATATTAAACGTATTATTGTAGTTTTATTGAAAATACCTCTGGTTTGCGAAATAATTGTCAGAATGTCTATACTATTTTCATTTTGAACGGTATCATCCTGTATAATAATAACAGTACATCGTATACAGGTTATGAGACATTCTGACCGACCGACCGACCGACCAGAGGAGCCCACCACGCTATTTAGGTCACGCCTTGCTATATACGATTTAACGATATACCGTCGGTCCATCGATCCGCTATTTTTCGATGCACCCCTGTATACACGTTGCCCCCCGTAATCCACGCCAACACCAGACAGGTGCGACATCGGCGCCATCTATGCGCGAGATGCCCAACCCATCAATGGCAGCTGTCCAATGACGCATAGATTCCGTTAGGTTTGTACACCGCCAAACAAATCTACGCCATTTATGCGCGAGATGCTCAACCCATCAATGACAGGTGTCCAATGACGTATGACAGATGACGTGTAACGCCATCTATGCGTGAGATGCCCAATGACGCATGACAGGTGTGCAATGACACACAGATTCCGTTTGGTTTGACAGCGCCATCTAGCGGCGGAATCCCCAACTCATGAATACAGATTCCGTCCAACAACCTGTCAATGGCGCGCGACGCCAGCGCCTCTGGTGGCGGATTTTGGAAGTTTTGAGACCGAATCCCCATAGACCATCTACTGCAGTATAAAAACCGGAATGTCCAACTGATAAGGCTGAACATTTTTTCACTTGTTATTTACAGTAAGATAAATACATTCACCAACTTTTATTAAAATAAAACCATTTAATCTGGGTGTTCGGATTTATATGTCACTTAGTATATATTAGGGCCTGTTCTCTTCATAGTTATGGGTGATATCATAATCTTCAAATATAAAACCGGCTTGCTTCAAAATTTCTTTGGCGTAGAAGCTAAATATAACTTGATACCCTTGGGAGGGAGTAGCTCAGAACTTGATGTCTATTTTTAAGAATTGCTACAAACATAATATTATTGAACTCACAGATATATTTATGTCATGTTTCCTGTGGTTTCTGATACGGCAATTAGATGAAATATGGAAACAAAAAAATCGATGGAATAACGGCGAACACAATCCACAAGTAAATTGTGTTTCAGATGGATTTTTCTTTAATACGTTCAGCACCGGCTTAGTCGAGATACACTACAAACATACTTTCCAAGCTTTTCTTGACGCTTATTATTCTAGCAACCCCTTGAACACTTTCAAAATAGAAACAACGCTATCATGGCGCAATGCCAATACAGGTAGGAGAAAAGAAAACAAAAGCTGGGAGAAAGAGAGAAATATTCCTGATGGAAATGTAGGTGAGTCATTTTAGGTTCACAATGTATAAAGTGCCTCGCAAAGAAGTGGTTATACTGAAATGGTAGGTATAATAGTTTTAATACTAATTGGATCAGGGAAAAAACTCGAAGCCGCACAAAAGTGCAGAATCCTGTACGCTCTTTACGCCATAATAGTGCCCCCTAGCAGACGTCTGAATGGAATATTTTTACTTGTGGATATTATTAAGAATAGGAGACATTTTGCCAATTTGAGGTTAAGCATAATTTGAATTTCAAACTAAGAATTCCCTTGTGATCTGGCAAATGATGACAGCGAAAGATTTGTACCTTTGCCAGTCCTTGGTTGACCGCACATGAGAGAGGTTTCACCTTGGAGACCACGCCTATATTCCACTCTCACGAGGAGACTTTGGACCCTGTCGATCACCAATTTGGCTGCAGCTCAATATAATGAAAGAGACTTGCTGGTGTAGTATATTCTTCAAGTTCTGAATTCCACAACCCGTAAATAACGGAAATTTCTCGCAAAAGTGTCAGCTTCACCATTTGTCAAAGTTTGGAAAATGCTAACTCACGAAAATTGTTATGTGAAAATAGGCAGCTTGTAAGGTTTCTAGTAAGTTGATTTTGTAAAAGAACTTATTTGTCAATATTTTCTAATTGTAAGCAATGCAGAAGTTTAGATGCAAACCAAGCGTACCGAATCATTTGCTGATAACTGATGATAAATTAATAAATGGTGTCGTATGGAATCTTCACGATATGAGATTTTACGTTTTCGCGACTACTGGATTTTTCAATAAAACTTTTGATTTGCCGGTAAAAGTAAATATCGCATAGTTGACAAGGTGTGCATTTCGGAGGAACATTTTTTACACTATACGTTGTTGATTCTTACAAAGAAGCCATTCTCTGCACCAAGCTAGTCGAGAACTCCCGGACGGAGTGATAGGTAGGGCCGACTGAGGATGGGAATCTGTTGATTAAATAATCGCACGTAATAGGCTTTTCGTGATCTCCAAACCAATCATCCACAATTGACCGTGTGAACGAGAAGCGGTCCCTCAGAGCTTAAAACGGGATCTTGGTGAGAGGTCAATTTTCCCTATACCTATAAATCTTTGTGTACAGCTTTCCTGATTCCGTGCCCGATAACAAATCACTACCGTATTTACACTTCTGTGCAACCCGATGGCTATTTCTATAAAGGACCAATTGGCCTATCAGGCCCTATGAAGCTCGCTAAGCTGTTGAAAGTTGTCTCGTCTTCTCACTCTAGGCATAATGAACAGATTGAAACAACTCTTCTCACCGTATTTGATTAAAATAAACGTCAATTGTAGCTACAAAGGATAACTATCGCGTACATGCTTTTTTTTGATAGAATTGATGAAACCACACAAACCACTTTATAGATGTGGTTGACCGATATTAAGCCTAATCCAAACAAACTTGTATCTAGAAAATCTTTGTGGTAAATTCATTGGTGTTCTTTTTTCTGTCACTTATTATGTATAACCCTTGTGCTATCGTATTTGGATACTTTGAGGTTACCTTGCTTCGTGGTTGTTGCTGATGATTGTCAAAAAGCATGAAACAGCTGAACACGGTAGGCTCTCTGTTGGTAGGACAATCGAAAGCCGTATTATTGTCCAGATTGTGACTTAATTGTGCTCTGCGCCGCTCGTGGCAGAGCACCCTTGATCGGCGCTGAAAAACACGGAAAGATTGGCAAATAATCGCCACCGAATATAAAAATATAAATGACGGTACTTACTCTAGTTGACACTGGCAAGGGAGAGCCCCCAAAGGGAACTGCCCGACATCTTTTCAACACAATCTATAAATCTCAAATGCTGTACTTCACAGACCTGTAACGGCAGTATTTAAACTCTCCAAAACTAATATCAACTACCTCACGTTGCTCCAGTAATTCTGATAAATTACTATAGAAAAGTTCTGAACCAGTTTGTTGGAAATTAGTTACATTGTATGTACTTATATACAGTTTTGTGACTATTAAAAATTATAGAGATTAGGCGAATCCCCGAATACGGACAAATTCCGTCATGCTTCATTCCCAAGCGACAAAACTTCGGAAAGTTAAGCCGCGAGTGATTACACTTTTGCGTATTCTGCTATACAGAAAAGCCTCTGGTTATACGAGTCCCTCAACTTTTACGTAATTAATCAACACCGGAAATGCGTCATAAATAATCGCACGCTGAGGATACAAGCGAAACGAGGTAGGGTTGTTTTTTAGAACTTACTCCTCTCAAAATGTGATGTCGAAATGGCCTATATTTAAAAAATGAAAATTGGTGTTATCATTCAGTAGTGTCATTTGTAGCTATTGTGCTGAACCGTGGACGTCGCAATGAGACACCGTAAAAAAGTTTGGTTACAAGAGCTCAAATATTTTTACCACTGGATATATCATCAAATTTTCAGGAAAAAGAATAGAATTTTCTGTAAGTATCATACTTCAAAATATCGATAATTTTTTATCAGCCACGATACTTTACTATGTTCAAAGAATTTTCTTCACAAAATGTCTCTTCTGAAAATCACTTGGGACAAAATATGAGATAGGGTGAACGAGTAAATGGGAAAACTGGAGAAAAGGATCTATGAGCAAGGTTTTCGACCCTGAATTTCATTTTGATGGCATTTATGAAATTTCTAATTTTAAATGCAGAACATATGTATTTTAAATCTTCATTACTATTTGTCTTTCTATTTCAATACTTGATTGATTCTTAGAAGCCCAGGATTCGCAATGGCACCTTTGTTCAAAGTTAAGAGTTTTTGTTTCTGCACATCTTGAGATAGTCGTTTTCAGAACAAAAAGAACATACATGCAACTAACTCTTATAGTCCTTTGATAATTGCCTATACGAACACTGCTTATAGCATCATTGAAAGCTTGACATCTCCTTCATTCAACGCTTACTTTATCCCTTCTTAATAGGATTGAGGGCGTTAATTGATCTGCTTCAACGATATAGTTAAACTTATGATTTCTTTGCTCGGATACAGCATCGACTCTGCTTCGATCCTTTTTCAATATTATAAATAATTATCGCAAGATTTGTGTTTGCCGCCATGTTTGCAGTAAATTGTAGGCACCCCTGAAAAAAGAACGATTTGACAGCTAAGAGGTTAGGGCTAGTAAAAACGGAGCGTTATACGATACAACAACGTGTTTTCATTATTGAACAATATTTCAAAAATGCTAAGAATTTAGCGTCTGCAGTACAAAATATGTCCGGAATAGTGTCTTAATCTCGTCAGCTGTAACATGATTAATTGAAAAATTCAGGGGGACTGGATCAGTTGGAGACGTTGAACACGTAGGTAATTCAAAAACAAGTCATTCAAATGTCCAAGTCGAAGCAGTGCGTGAAAGTGTTGGTAAAAACCCAGGAACGTGAATTCGGCGTCGTGGACAAGAATTGCAAATTTCAAGAAAGCTCTCTACAGCGAATACTCACAAAAGATCTGAGTCTTTGTGCTTACAAAATTCAGTTAACACAGCAGCCGAAGCCTAATGAACACGAACAGCGAAGAGAGCTCGTGGAATGGATTATTTAACATCAAGTGGATGTTGATTTTTCGAGCAAAATCATTCTAAGCCCTGAAACATATTTTCACTTTGACGGCTTTGTTAATCGCCAACATGGCCGTATTTGGGGTTCGGAGAACCCACATGTGATTGTCGAAAAACAAATGTGCCCACAACGTGTTACTGATTGGTGTGGATTTTGGGCTGGAGGAGTCATTGGACCATACTTGTTTGAAAATGAGGCTGGCGAAGCAGTAACTGTTACTAGTGCCCGATATTGCCATATGATAACACAGTTCTTTCTGCTGGAATGGATGCTATGGATGTGCCCAACATGTGATTTAAACAAGACGGTGCCACACGCCATACCTACACAGCTAGTAAAACAATTCAATTACTGCATGAGACATTTCCTGGTCGTGTACTTTCCGGTTTAGTGATCAGAATTCGCCCCTTAGATTGTGTGATTTAACACCTTCAGGTTTCCTCTTATGGGGTTATTTAAAGTGTCAACAAACTTACAAGCTCACAATCATCCCTGGATTACAAACGGTGCATCAACGAATTTCAGCCACCATCATGCAGAAAGGTGATGAAAAATTTCGACAAAAGAGTGCGTATGCAAAGCGGTGCACTATACTTTAGAGCATATCGCAAACATTTTATTACTTATTTTAAGATGGAAGATTAAGATACAGAACTTCAAAAATGCATTTTGGGTAGTAATGCTGTGGTAATGAATACTGCTTAATAAGCTGGTGTCTTATTGTTTACACAAGAGAATGCTCAAAATTATATGAATATAACATACACAATGGTGAAAATAGATCATTGTTAAGTAGTCATTCCTTTTATTTCAGACCAACATTCTCATCACTACACCACCATCACTATCATGACTTCTCCATCTAGTTTCCAAATCATAGATAGTAATATACCTTGATTTGGTGTGTCAAATTCTTTCTTATGCATTAGCGCAAAAATGTGCAATGTGCTCTACGATAGCGTTAGCTAAAGACATTCCACTGAAGAATGCCCTATGCTCTTCACAAAAATACTTCGGTTATTGTTTTCCCTATATTACAGTTATAATCTATTTACTTTTTAAATGTTTGTACTTTAGAGTGATTAACTAAATGAATTATGTAAAATGAAGATAATGTCACAAAATATAACTAATTAAATTTGATGTTCATGAGAAATGACCGAAAAGGTAGCTGTTGTCAGTCACTAAATAATGAAATCATAACAAAGAAGAACATCGCAGGTTTTTTGATGATTTAATGAAATGGTCGTTAATCCCTATTTAACTATACTGTTGGCCTATGGTATGTTGGGTGGGCCTAGCGATGTGGTCCAAGTCGACGAATCGAGGTTGGGTATTTTTACATGCAGTGACCGCTGATGCTTTTTGTGATTGTTAGGTCTCGCGAGCCGCTGGTGCATTTTCCTCTGTTCATCTAATTTTCCGTAAATATTGATACAACTTCTTATAAAACAAGCCATTTAGACTTTTATTTTGCAAATAACCTCATTTTTTTATAACGTATCTCTCCCAAAAAAAAGTCCCAATTGGCAACAATGGACATCATTTATCCTATACATATGTCAAGAAATAAACGTTATTAAATGGCCATTGAGAATTGTTAGTACAGTAGTAGTATATTTCTTATAAACGCAAAAGCTTTACCCGATTGAGAATACGCGAAAAAAAAGGTTAAGAAATTTCAGGAAGACAGAAAAATCATAGCATAACACCTCTACACACTTTTCCAAGAAAATGCTATTATTTACGGTATGTATCTTGAACGATTATTTTAGCTTATTACACAGCTAGTTTTGAACCTGTTTTGCAAAAGACAACGATGTTTTATAGGTTCACATCTATTTTCCTCAAAAAATGATGGATTTCTACTGATTCCTTAAATTTTTTTCGAAAAAACAAAAATTTGGGCCTTTATGCGCTAAAGCAGTCTTACCGAAACCATCAGTTAAAGTATGTAATTGGAACAGTCATTTTAGCTTGTTATACGGCTAGTTTTTAACCTTTTTCTTTGAAAAAACAACGAATTTTTACAGTGTCATATCTATTTTCCTTAGTCCTATACAGTGTACCTTATATTCTTATAATTTAGAGCATCCTTTTTTGAAAAAAGCCACTATTCTAGAGTATTACCACCAAAAATGCAACCTTGAAGTTCTATAAAATAGCAAGCAGAGGATTCCTTAAAGAAAAAAATATATTTTTGTAAAAGTTACATCACATTCTTTCTTTTTAAAATAAGAAATAAAATATTTGCGGTATGCGCTAAACTATAGTAACAATCTAAAGACTTAAAACTGTTTTCTGTTTAACTTAAAACTTACGTTAATTTTGGAACACCCTTTATTTTGGACACGATTTTTATCCCCACTATTAACGTCATAATCTTCATCAATGGTACCAGTTATTTTTAATCTGAAATTGTGTTTTTTAGGTTCATCAAGTATACACAGCCCGGGCGCGTAATTTTGAAATCGGTGATTAGAGTCGCATGTGCCCCTTACCTAAAGGACTACATTAAGCAACAGGCGCAGCGGCGCTATAGCCTAGCGGAATCGCACAGTAACCCTCTGTTGCGTGATTCAGTGGACTACACAGTCGAGCAAGATCGCAAGCACAAAAGGCCGCGGCTCGCACTGTAATCAAAATTAACTCGTGAACTTAGAACAACCAAAATTGGAGCATTTTTACACAATCTTTAGAAAAAATCAAATATTTTTAGACCATATCAAAATCTGTGAAGCAATTTTAACAATGCCTAAACGCTGCATATCCTAAAAGATTCTCTTCTTCCCCTTTGCTCTCGTTCTTCCATCTCTCCTTTCCTTCCCCTTTTTTCCTTAAAATTGTCTGGTTTCTGGGTTACCAGACCTGACAGACTTACAAACCGACACTGTGACTCAAGAGCTAAGGTCCCACGGACCGCTCTGACAACCAACGATGACTTGAGTCGCATGTGCCAATTATCATCATTGTCGTGACGACAATAAAAACTTGTAACTCTCACAATCAAAATGAAACAATATCGCAATTTCAACAGCATTTCATGAAACGCTATACTTTCTTCCTATGGCAAAAGTATGAGCCTACCACCTCGAAGACGGTTTAATATTCTTTCACCTAATTTATCAGATTATAAAGGTTGACCCATCCAATATTTCTATTACAGCGCGAAACAACCAAACTCAAATAATAGAGTTTCGTATTTTTTAGGTGTTGACCTCCTTGGAGGACCTCGAAGCTTTTTCGCTAAAGAAAGTTTGGACTCAAAACCACCATACAGAAGCTGATTCACAATGTAATCAAGCACTTGAATGATGAATGATGCACAGGTCAATGCATCTAACAGAGCCGAAAACAGAGTCCGACTCAGTACCGCTGTGTCTGTAGCTGCTTCTGGCTGGAGCGAGCGCGTCTTCAGCTCGAGTTATATTGGTGCTCTCTGCTAGAGCCTGTGCTGCTCTGCGTGCGCGTAAAGCATACTCGCCTGACAAATATCAACCAGAGTGATTTTACTCGCCCTCTATTGTGGTCAAAACGAGATGTATACACGAAGAAATGTAAATCTTGACGAATTCCAAACACGCATCTTTATATGAGCATGATTACTCGCACTGTAGCATCTTGGTTAGTTATTTTGGTATTAATCAGTCCACTTAAACTAACAGACTTGTACAAACATATTCGAGAACTCTACGTGGTGTGTTACTTTATTTAAACTCGTATTTTACAATATTTAGGCATATATATTTAATGACCCCAAAATTTAAATCGTTAACCTGACCCGTTCAAAAAATATGTAAAAGCGGGAAGCTTTTGAAAAGCACCGTTATGAAAATAAACGTGTTGCGCTTACATTAAAAACTAAATTTGGAACCAATCGATAGGCAATTATAATGAGACCTGCGAACTTTGGCCTTTTAAAAGTGGATCATATATTAAACTGAGAATAATTTTAATGAAAGTTTAAAATATATATGACACGATAAACTTCAATTTCAAAGCAGAAGATCTTGTCTATAGACCCTGATCTTTTAACCAGCGTAGGGTAGAAACTAATGCGTACGTCAACTAGGAAACCGTGACTTGTATCCTGTGTCCTTTACGATCATGTGTAAGCCAGAGACAAAGTTTCATGAATGAGAAGGTGGGAAAAATGACAATTAGCTGGAACAACGTTTGACAGAAGCCGATTCGTAAGTCATCCAGAGAGGCGTGAATTTTATGCGTTACTGTGCTTAAAATGTGCCTTTCCAGGTCACACGTAGGCTAGTGTGGGGAATGGGTAAATAAGTAGATAAGAAAATAGACGAAAATTCGGACAGGCAGCGTGGGTCCAAAATCGATTGGTACGCCGACCAGGAAAGCACGATTTTTAACCACAATCGGTTACTGTGCACGTTACGTCTATCTGGGGTCACGTCGAGTGAAAGAAGAGATTGCACGAGTCAGCGGCAAAACAAATGAAAAAAAAAACTGCAACAACTTGTGATCAAAATCATTAGCAGAACGTCACTTGTCTCTAAGATGTTGTTAAGCAGCGTAATTCACAAGTCGTGACCAAAAATCAAACATCATACACAGGACCGACCAATGTAATTTTTTTTCCTCGAGGGCTTCATTAAAAAGATACGGGATAAATACACAAACCAAATTTTAGATCATTCCAGTTGACAGTTTTGAAGAAAAGAAGAAAAAATGTTGCATAGAAAACCCTTCTTGTATGTTGCTTCACTTTTGGTCACGACTTGTGAATCGCCCTGTATATAAAAAATATGGGCAAATATGTGCTCCTTACATGGAAAATATGCCACCTCCTCCAGCATAAATACGTATTTTTTAATGGAACACGGAGTTTGTAAGTCACTTTCGCAGATGGAGTAGCAAAATATTTGTCAAAATGACCTTCATATTTCATGTAGCTTCTCGTCATTTCTGGTAGCTTTAATTACCACTTTTTAGTAATTTGCAGTTTCTCAGATATTACAATTCAAAATAAACACCTCGTGACTCGTAAAAAGAGAGAATATTCAGCGGCTCTGAGGTATTTATGAGCTTATTCTCATTCGCTAAAGGTCCTCCCTTTCCAAAAAATGGTTATATTTATTTTGAATTCTGAGTTCTAGAAAACTACCAATTACAAAATAATTAGTTATTTAGTGCTATAACAAAATTAGTTTTATAAAAAGGATTCACCAAAATCGTAGAAATATATAGAGACTTTTCTGTGTTTATAGACATCCGGTACAGAGGATATACTAAAATAAATAATGTTTAAGTGATAAGAAACTATGTGAAATATTTGTTTTGACGTCAAGTTTGCTAATCTTTTTGCTATAAGCGGTCTAAGTTGAGTGTCTTTTTGGGAAAAATAATAAAAATATATATTTAGGAGTCACGTACTTATGAACCACCTTGTAGAGAGGGGTATATTTTCCAATCATGTACAAGGTGTTTCAGAAACAGGTGCCAATAATTTTAGGTTAGACAGTACATCCAAAAATAACCAAAAAAACTTCCTATAAATAAGGGTTTGAAGATGCTGCCATACGGAGATACAGGGTGATGAATTTTTATTCAAAGTTTTATTTACGAAATCGAAATATATATATATATATATATATATAAGGAGAATATGATCATGCGGAGAAAGGTATATAACAACAAGTAGGAAAATAATGGGCAAAATCCGCAAAAAGGAGGAAAGTGGATTCGAGCAGAAAATAGGATAGGTAACCCGAGCGATACGTATTTCTGCTGGTTGGCTTCATCAGGGCCGAAATGAAAGCACATATGAAACTACAAAAGTAGATACACATGCCCACACATCCGGATACGGGTGTAACCTGAGGAAACGAAGTTGGAGGAAAAAAAAACGACACACGAAGTCCACAACAAGAGCCAACCTACACATTGTAGTATAAAATGGCTATACGACCTCGAATTTTCAAGGAGACGTCTAACCACCACCACGCGGCCGGTTATAGCCACTTGCTGTGGTACTTCAAGCCCAAAGGATCTACAAAGAGAATATGATCATGCGGAGAAAGGTATATAACAACAAGTAGGAAAATAATGGGCAAAATCCGCAAAAAGGAGGAAAGTGGATTCGAGCAGGAAATAGGATAGGTAACCCGAGAGGGTTGGCTTCATCAGGCCCGAAATGAATGCACATATGAAACTACAAAAGTAGATACACATGCCCACACATCCGGATACGGGTGTAACCTGAGGAAACGTAGGTTGGTGTAGGTTGGCTCTTGTTGTGGACTTCGTGTGTCGTCTTTTTTCCCCCTCCAACTTCGTTTCCTCAGGTTACACCCGTATCCGGATGTGTGGGCATGTGTATCTACCTTTGTAGTTTCATATGTGCATTCATTTCGGGCCTGATGAAGCCAACCAGCAGAAATACGTATCGCTCGGGTTACCTATCCTATTTTTTGCTCGAATCCACTTTCCTCCTTTTTGCGGATTTTGCCCATTATTTTCATACTTGTTGTTATATACAGGGTGACTTCGAAGTTTTTTCCTTTACCATTTTTCTGGTAAAATTAAAGTAACAAAGTTATAGCCCTTTGGAAGTTTGAGTACCGCCCTGCCTATTATATGCTCGTGTTTGGCGACAACGGATATAATCCGCCTGACCGGTTCATCGCATCGGAAACAAAAAAGCGAAAGAATTTGAAACGTTTATCACGATGTTTTTCGTCAGTCGATAAATCCTGAGTGAATAGTAGTGTGTTGCGTGGCTCAAACGAAATCAAAAATGGCACATGTTTACGAAAATGCTGAACTTGTGGACATGATTCTTATTTACGGGGGGGCAGTCTTTACAAAATGCTCCCGGATGCATCACGGATTTATGCGAATCGGTTTCCCAATCGAGTGCAACCAACCCCTCGTGCCTTTGTTAATGTAGTGCAAAGGGCTCGTGAATCAGGTGACTTAAGACCTCACAGGTGAGGGCATGCTGCTCCAAGACCGCACGATCAAATACAGGTCCGCACTGAAATACTTGTCGGGAGGATACTTTATTAAACAAGGTAACATTTTTTTTTATTTTTTTTTTATTTTTACACACATATTTTGGTTTATCTTCCTTCTACAATCATTATCTGAAAATTAATGACTCAACTTCAAAGTCACCCTGTATATATATATATATATATACGGAGCGGGTAAAGATACTGAGTTAAGATTTCAGACGTTCAGCGAGCAATGGAAACACAGAGCTTCCGGGCCCAAATTTAATCAGGGTCGTAGAAACTGGTGTACCTGGACCCCTAACAGGGAATATTTTCTATGGGACTAGCCTCTTGGGAGAAAAAAGTACCCTTCAAAAAATAATACTCAATTTTCCATAAATTTAGGTTTGAACGTTCGAGGTAGAATCCCAAAATATTCTTATAAATAGCTTTAGCCTCCCCTATTCTGAATACACCATGAAGTATCATATTGTAAACACGTGATAAAAGCTATGGGTTCTTCTTACAACGTTATTTGAATAATATGCGTGCCATATCCTGAAATAGTAGCGTATACACTCATTCATGAACCTCTTCCTGTACACGCCACTGGTTTTGCCGTTGTTTATCATCTATTAGAAGGAAATGAAGCATATATTATGAATGATCGTCCTCATACTCCGTGTCCGAGGTTGCTGACGATTTGTGATATCTTGTTTGTTGAGCTCAAATACTAACGAATTTTGCGAAAAGTATTCCTACAATTCCAAAAGAATAAATGATAATTTCGCTCACATTGATTGGTTTCACAATTACTAGTTGCGATTTTAGGTAAACAGAAGAGTCTAACGTGAGTAATACCAGGAGGAGAATACCATGAAAACCAGTTTAATGAGTAGTAACCTTCTGCGCTAATGATTGGGGATAAGACACGCATATTCAATTCAATTCATTCAATTAATGTTGTGATGAGATATCATAGCTTTTTTCATATGCGATATAGTGTTTGAAATATCAAGCTCTACAGCGTTTTCAGAATACGAGAGGGTATAACTTTTTTTAAGAATATTTTATAATTTTACCTCAAATGTTCAAATCTAAATATCTCCAAAAGGAGTGATATGATAAATATTCTTCAACAGACCAAATTTATGTAAAATTGAATGATACTTTTCTAAATGCACTTCCTTTCTCCAAAAATGCCAGTGGCGTAGAAAATATTTCCTATTATTTGTCCAGGTGTTCCAGTTTCTACGTCAGCTATCGACGATCTCACACTAAAAGCTCAGCCTGTATAAATCTCAGTTATAGAATGTGTCTTTTAGGGTCACACGTAAGCCAGTGAAAGAATTGGGTGAATGAGCAAATGGGAAAATGGACGAAAAACTGGAACAGCCATCGTGTGCCCGAAATCGATCCGTACGTCGACCGGGAAAGCGTGAGTTGTATCGTCGGCGGCCGTGGAGTTTTTGCGAGAGTCGAATGGAAATAGAGTTCCTCGACCATAAGGGCAGACAGCGCGTCGCAGTCCCGGCATTTAGTTCGAACCGACCAACAAAGTCAAACTAGGTAGAAGGTGCCAGTCAAGGATTTGTTTCATTCCTAATTCTCATAATCTCTAGTGAGGATCAAAGTGCGTACTACAAGTGCACTAGATACGAGTTAATTTTTTATCATTAAATTTATATTTCTAGTGTTATTTTTCAAAGTTGCGAGTGTTTGCAGATACTTGACGATTTCAACACGTGGTGCTTCGTACATAATTTGCAAAGAGCATACGCCTAATGAAAGTAGATGTTTCCATCCATCCAGGTACATTGGCGAAGACTGTCCGAATTATCATTTCAGGAATTAAAATGGATGTTACCTGTTAATTTGATCTTCAAATTACCCGTTCATACTTAAGGTCATTGCCAATTCCTTGCTCTTTTTATTTCCGGTGTCGAAAATGGTGGTTTCCATTTAAGAAATCTGTCTCCAGCTTCAAATGAGCTTGAAAGCTATAATCAATTTCAGGTTCAAGGTCACCATTAGATAAATCTTTTTTAAATCTTTTCCTTTATGAAGCGTATTTCTGGAGATATTTTATCATTGCCCTGGATACCCCCAAATACTCATGAAGATCATAGTCGCGGTCATGGGTAAAGACATACTTTAACGTATAATATCTCGACTTTGCGTTCCAGAGAAAGCTTCACCATTCTTGTCAATTGTCTTGAACATTACGATTCTATGGAACTCAGCCACTTTTATATGCTTTCGCAGAAAGATGATGAAGAATACACCCATAATGCGAATTGTCATCAACTATCAAACTGGCAGACTAAGCCTGATCGGCTTGTGTAAACTTGTATCCTGACTACTACTACATGATTTTGGTTAAAAAAAAAACGAATCACTTCTTCTGCTCAGTTGAGGCACTGTCGAAAAAACCCCGTACTTCAGACTTCTTAATCAGTACCTACAACTTTGCCAAAAGCCATGACATTTTTAGTGACGGAAAGTCTCAGCAAAGCGTCGTTCTAGCCGGAGAAGTGTCGCACTTGTTTGCTGGTAATAAAGTCGTACTTACGGCGATTACAAGCCCTGGCGTACAATATCTATTTCTTCAGACGCCTTGTGGACAGTGCACCGGTTGTAGGAAGACGTTGGTGTGGGCGCTGAGCGACTCAAAAAAAAAGGAAAAATAATAATCAGCTTGCAATATCAGTGAGGTATTTTTTCGTATATTGTTATAAAATTTCCTTTGAACGAACCTTAGTATGTTGCATATAACCTAGTGATATTGGCTGGAAAACAGGTCTTTTGGTATAAGCAATTGGAAATTCTCAAAGACTACTTGACCGATCGTCTCCAATTTTGTTGTGGTTAATTGAAAGACACTGTTCAATTCATAATATTATTAAAAATAGATAACTATCAGTAGTTTCATTTCAAGCAAGCATAGAATTTTTACAATTATTGCACTTAAATCTTATTCGCAAATTTACTAAAAAGATAAGCTATGAATAAACAAAGTTGCTATAAGGATTATAAAAAATAACAATATGTATAATAAGCTATTATCTAGAACAGCAGTGCTAATGAAAACCTTTCATGGTCCGAAAATTGCAGCAGCGGTCGCGATACGTTTTGGAGTGCACCTAATGGACGTCAGGAACTCCCAAAAAAATATTTTCTATTTTAGATAGCCCAAAAACAGTTCTCAACCGAGCTTTGAAAATAGCGGGCGAATGGTTTTGACGAGAAACTGAGACTTGTGGCATATACATTTCATTTGGTATGTGTTATGTTATCGTTCTTAACTCGCGTTCATGTTTGTGTAATTTTTGGTCTGCTAGTCTTTTGTAATGTTGTGCAATCCACCAAGATGAAACTATTTTACCTTATTCAGACATCATAAGATCTTCTTGAACCTGAAAAATATTGGTATCTCATCACATTTTTCTTCAGCTTTATCCGGTCATTTGGTAGATGATATTAAAGTACATTATTCGACACATGCAGAAAAACAGAAGATAATCATAGATGCACTTCAGCTTAATCTGGTTACAATTAACTGGCAGAATCAATAGGAAGGATGGGGAAATATGAAAAACGAAATGATTTTTAGAAAGTTAAAGATCCTTTGATATCCCGGAGTAAGCTTATCACCTTCAGTACATCGCAGCTCATCGACGGCGGTTACCGCGTCGACCGCGACTGGTCCTGGATTTCCCGCCATGCTACGACGGTTGTCTACCTACGCGTCGACCGCTCGCTGCCATGCCACCACGACCGGATCGAACATGTCTGCCACATCCGGAGCGAAGGCGATACCTGGACAGCCGGTCGGTGCGCGTCACAGAGGCCCGCGATTCCTTCCGTTGTTTCTACAGGGTGTCCCAGAAATAACACGCCAGAGTGACACGGGTGGTAGATTGGCTTCAGATCAAACAGATGAAATCAACATGACCTCAGTAAAAGTATTCGAGATATTGGCACTTTTAAGTTTTTTCAAAAAATCCATACTTTTTGCTCCTTTTTTGCCTGCTATGGTTATAGAGAACTTCCAACTTATGACTTTTTTACTGGGCTACCATTAATAGTTGGTTGAGACAACCGTGTATTCAGTTCATAGAAAAATAGCACGGCATGCTAATAAATTATTACATTTTTAATTTTTATAGTCATAATGGGCAAAAACGGAGCAAAAAGTAGTGATTTTCGGAAAACACAATTATAAGAGGTCTTTATTGGAATACAGTTGTACATATCATCTTATTCCTGATAGGCGGAATCTCGATAAACCTATTCCACTCAACCTACTCTAATAACAATATCGCTTATAGGCAGAAGGAGAATATTGCAACATATAAATATCTCGAAGCGTACAAAAATACACATTCAAAACTTCTATATATATTTTAGAGAAAGAGGATATTATGAAATTAAACCACAATAAATGGATGAAAAGCAAAATACAATAATATAAAAGAATGCGCTGAATCAACCTAACAAGGTAACGATAACGATGTAGAAGGAGCTGTTTAGCTTGTTTTTTCATACTACGTATTGAGTTTTCAATTGTTCACTTGCATCATTGTGTATTTTAATAGAGTTACAAAATAAACGACCCACGGAAAAATCTTTAACCTGAAGTTGAAATTCATCCTACAAGCTGTTCATAAAGATAGGAAGAGATTGCATAATCAATATTTTATGGGTGAGAGTGAGCATTTGATATTTGTAAGTATCGTCCCTACACAACCAATCCAGCTCACTAATATCACATGAAATATGATCATATTTCTTTAAACTAAAAACAAATCTACAACAATTACTTTGCAGTTTCTGTATCCTGTTCTTAGTGGCAGCATCGAGGCGCGAGTAATAAAATATACAGCAGTAAGAAAGTACAGGAAAGATTAGCGTCTCACAAAGTTGTTTCCCAGTTTTAGCCTTAAATATACTAAGTGACATATAAATCCGAACACCCAGTTTAAATGGCTTTATTTTAATAAAAGTTGGTGAATGTATTTATCTTACTGTATATAACAAGTGAAAAAATTTTCAGCCTTATCAGTTGGACATTCCGGTTTTTATACTGCTTTTTTTTAATTCACTAACGCTCTAAAAATGAATATTTCAGCCGCAGTAAAGAATCAACGTTGGCGGATTTTGATTCTTGACATCCTTTACGATCGGTTACGATGCCTAGAGTACGGAGACCTGTACGATTCCGTCAACTTAGTGAGTTTGATAGGGGCCGTATAGTGGGACTTCGGGAAGCCGGACTTTCTTTTCGGGCAATTGCAGTTAGAGTGCAAAGAAGTGTAGACACTGTGGTTAGGTGTTGTCAGGCATGGCTTCGAGAAGGCCGTACTCAAAGAGCAAGGGGCACTGGACGCCGCCGTAGAACAACAGACCGTGAAGATCGCCGCCTAAGATTACTGGCCTTAAGGGACCGTTTCTGCACTACCAGGTCCATTGCAAATGAATGGTTTGCAGAACACAAAAGACCTATTGGCATGCGAAGTGTTTACCGACGAATGAGAAGTTTTGGCTTGTTTTCATACCGGCCACACTGGGTCCTCCCTTTAACTCAAGAACACCGACGTAATCGCCTTGAGTGGTGCAGACAACGGTCACTCTGGGATCAGGAATGGAACAGTATTGTCTTTAGTGACGAGTCTCGATTATGTTTAGGCATGCACGATGGTCGTGCCAGGGTTAGAAGGCGACGTGGTGAAAGGAGGAATTCACAGTTTTTTGTTGAAAGACATGTTCATCACACTGTTGGAGTTATAGTTTGGGGTGCTATAGCTTATGGTTCCAGGTCACCTTTAATCTTCATCAGAGGTAACATGAACGCGCAGCGTTATATCTACGAAGTTCTAGAACCTCATCTTTTACCCTATCTTGACACCCTGGCAGATCCAACTTTCCAACAAGATAATGCCCGACCACATGTTGCAAGAGTCACAATAGACTTCTTTCAACATAATGATGTCACATTGTTACCATGGCCACCAAGATCTCCCGACTTATCCCCAATTGAGCACGTGTGGGATATGATGGGTAGGAGATTGCTCAATTTGCAACGTCCTCCTCAGACTCTAGAAGTACTTCGAGAGGAGTTGGTGGTTGCCTGGAATGAGATACCACAGGAGGACATTGACCACCTGATCAGAAGCATGCCTAGGCGCGTTGGAGAATGCGTAGCACATCAGGGTGCATCCACATATTATTAAAGGTCAAAGGGCTTTAAAGCAGTGCAATCATTTTGAAATTTTTATCATTTACTTATTATGCTTCATTAAGTACTTATACAAAATTTTATTAAAATAGAACCATTTAAACTGGGTGTTCGGATTTATATGTGACTTAGTATATATATATATATATATATATATATTGATTTATGTTCTTGGAACGAGAATTTGCTATCTTAACATAATATGTTCTAAATTGGCACAAAATATTTATAGTTTTTTTTTGATGAAGAAATTTATTTAAGCACTAATTAGTTATCATAAATTACAACTAATACTTAACTAAACTGTATTATCGAATTATGTAGAGTGGCCCATTCCGCTCTACCAGACGCAACTTTCCCTCATGAGGTCCTGGACGAAATTCCGATTAATTTCTCCCAGTTTTTCGTAAATGCGCCGTCAGCCTGCATTGTACACCTTCCAGACAAAGTCCAAAAATCCTCTATTGGGCAAGTTTGGAGGATTATCGTTTTTAGGAACAAAAGGTATGTAACCGATCGGAGTTCCAGCGTGGAAGAACCGCTGTGTGGCTTCAAAGTGAAGTTATTTTGGGCGTGCAACTATATTTCATATGAAAAAACTTGAAAAAGTATCAGCTTCATCACTTAATTTACGATTTTTTAGGTTTTTTTGTGTTTTCAAAAACCTCTAAGAATTACGGGAAACCACCACCGCACCTGCGTTGTGTGTACGTACTATTAGCATGTATATGACTTGTAATTCGACAGTGTACAGTGAGTGTAATTATTTTTATCTCACTCATTTTTTGAAATACAGCAAATTTGCATATGTAATTCCAGAATGGATAAAAAAAGTGGATGCGCAGCTAATTTCTAGCTTTGAATCTCAAGTAAGTGTATTTGATACGAGAATCCACTATGTACCTACGCATTGTTCTTTCTTTCTCGCTATAGTATACAACTTACAGCTTACACGTCCAGTAATGTCATCTCTGAAGCAGATTTTACCACACATGTCGTTTAGGAAACACCGTACAACTACAACACCAATTCACAGTGCCCATCAGCTAGTGCTAAGTTAGAAAAACCTACGTAATGTCACAAAAAACCAAAATAACTTAAAGGAAAATCGACGTAATGTCACTTTTCAATATACGTAATACCCATGCGGCTATCTGTATACATCTTCTGATATGATATTCGATTCTCCCTTTTCACATTTTTTATATACTTACATATACAGTCTTTCTGCTGTCTCTCACTGTACACCTCCGATTCACACAAAATTCACCTGATCCAATCCAATCGCCTCACCCACTCTGGTTTTCATCCGCGTCATATGGTTGAGAGAATCTCTCTTCCTATCTATAAACACCCAGATATTTAACACACCGGTTATCTCCACCCTATCACCTTTCACCCTGATCATCGATTCATTTATTTCTCCAACCCAACTCCACAGAGATACCCTACCCTGTCGCTGTTATATTTTAGTCGAAGTTCCACTTCCCATCTAATTCATTCCTTTTATCCAGTGTGATTTAATTTCCTTGCATGATTTTCATTCTAATGCAATTAATTGACCCTCAGCGGGTAGTCCTACAGGGGCACATCCTACTCATAGTCTCTTCTTAGCTCTCAGTTCTTTCATTCGCTTTAGCCATCTCTTCGTCAAGCATACCTAAATGGGCTCATCAGCGTTCTAGCTTAGAGTAGACTACATCATTGTGTCAAGCTGCTAGAAAGCTAATAGCAATTGACACGCTATGAACTGCATGCGTCGTAGTCTTGACATGTTAGACGAATGCTAAAAGCTTCACACTTTTATGGCTTGATTGCACGTAACTGTGTAGTGGCGAGACAATTGGTCAAGGGCTAGAGCAAGGTTCCTATGACCTTGAATAGCGTAAGTTTTCAAGCTGTCCGGAGATATATACTAAGTGACATATAAATCCGAACACCCAGTTTAAATGGTTTTATTTTAATAAAAGTTGGTGAATGTATTTATCTTACTGTAAATAACAAGTGAAAAAATTTTCAGCCTTATCAGTTGGACATTCCGGTTTTTATACTGTTTTTTTTAATTAATGATAATAATTGAAAATGAATATTTCAGCCGCAGTAAAGAATCAACGTTGGCGCATTTTGGTTCTTGACATCCTTTACGATCGGTTACGATGCCTAGAGTACGGAGACCTGTACGATTTCGTCAACTTAGTGAGTTTGATAGGGGCCGTATAGTGGGACTTCGGGAAGCTGGACCTTCTTTTCGTGCAATTGCAGTTAGAGTGCAAAGAAGTGTAGACACTGTGGTTAGGTGTTGTCAGGCATGGCTTCGAGAAGGCCGTACGCAAAGCGCAAGGGGCACTGGACGCCGCCGTAGAACAACAGACCGTGAAGATCGCCGCCTAAGATTATTGGCCTTAAGGGACCGTTTCTCCACTACCAGGTCCATTGCAAATGAATGGTTTGCAGAACACGGAAGACCTATTGGCATGCGAAGTGTCTACCGACGAATGAGAAGTTTTGGCTTGTTTTCATACCGGCCACACTGGGTCGTCCCTTTAACTCGAGAACACCGACGTAATCGCCTTGAGTGGTGCAGACAACGGTCACTCTGGGATCAGGAATGGAACAGTATTGTCTTTAGTGACGAGTCTCGATTTTGTTTAGGCATGCACGATGGTCGTGCCAGGGTTAGAAGGCAAAAAAATCACCCATTACATGGTAGGGATAAATCAAATTTTCCTGTACGATTCTATGGACTATGGGTATGCGATAGTGCTAGGCGTCGACCTAATTCCTGAGTGCTGATATCTGCATTGATTTCAACGACATTTAAAATTTCTTACTCCTGATCTACAGTAACCTGTCTTCTACGAGTGCGAATATTAGTGGGCTGAACACTTCCTGTATCTTGAAGTCTTTGGTACACTTGCAAACATGTCCTTCTGTCTGGGTGTGCCCGTTGGCGAAATCTGTCGCGATCAATTTGAGCTGCAAGATTTGAATTCTGTAAATCAAGACGACGACGTACGCGAACAGAAACAAAATAACAGGCCCGATGCTCGATAACTAACCACTGTTACCGTTTGCGATCGATTGCTGGTTCAATAAGAGTGATGATGACCGACGCGCTGTTGTCATGTGTGTTTTAAATATTCAGTTTAGTGAAACTTACTTAATTACTGACTACAAGTTTTGGCTTAACTTGGAAAAACTTAATGCCATTTATTTATTAATTACCCAATTTAAAAACGTTTTAGATTAGATTATAAAAATAAGTAAGATTGTGGTCGATATAAAGCACTTAAAGTTGTAAACTATAAAGCCATTTAGACAAAAATCTATTGACTTTTGGACCAGGGGTCATATAAACTTTTTGACTTGTTTTGAGCCCCCTTATTACCCATTTCAATAATGACTACCATAACGTTTACACCCTGTATAATGATCTCAAGCGACAAGTGAATGTTTCACAATATGAGGTCATGCCGGCGGTCGTCCACCTCGTTGCTGCACTATGACACTTCGCTACAGGTAATCGGTATCAGTCACCTTGAATGACTGCTTGTCAAGGCGTAACATGGTTTTGTCTTCGTTACAGAGCTTACAACATTCATAGTTTCGCTGACAGGTAAGAAGAAGGTCACAATCTCAGTGTCAGAATTAATACACTACTATAATTAACAGAATAAACTGCTGACAACTTGATTACATACAATTATTAGCAATGAAAGCGGCATAAGAACTTTAGAACGTAAGATTCGGCCAGGTATAGACTTGAACGCAAGAAAGAAGGGGGGCTAACTTGTAAATGCCTCCGAATTTTCCACTGACTTTTCTGATTTTACCTTCCACTTTTGTCGATAAACTTCTACCATAAACTGACCACGTCGTTTTCGCATTATTTGGGCCATTCCTCCCATGATGCGGTTGTTGGACTATATTTAGCCCTTTACACGTCGCATCGTGAGAAACTTCCACGAGGAAGTACATATTTCCTGAAATATAGCCCTTTTGTTTGAGATTGAGAATTTCTTGCAGTATTTTAGTCTGTTTAGTCGTACAATCTGATCGATGAGAAACGTAACAAATTGGAAGGCGGGAGTTTTTACAAGGTGGTTCGCTTTTTTCATGTCAAAGGAACTGTATGAAGCTTGTTAAATCTAATTTTTGCATTTTCTTCAGTACGTTTGAGTCTATCAATCGGAACAATCCAGTTGACAGCAGCTTTTCCTTTTGATACGATAGTGAGACTATCCGCACTAGAAGGATCAACAAGACATTCTAAGTGATAATGTTCCATCAAATGCAATATACAACCCGTAAGTTATCCCTGAAATCTTTTAACCTCTTTAGGGAATGCACAATTATGTCCGACACCGATTACCTGAGGCGAGCATTCTTCTTATCGGGAGACAATTGTACTCGAAACCAGTAACTGGCTGCTAAAGAGCATTATATACAAAGGTATAGATACTTTTATAAAAATTATTATTTATTCTCTGCAGGCAGCAGCGGTGACCCCAGCGGTAGACTCTTCGGTCTCCTGATCAGTGCGCTGCGCGGGTTCGAATCCCGTCCCAAGAGAAAATTTTCTTTTGACTATGGATGTTGTGATTGTCCGTAGGTGGTATGCACACGTGTTCGGTCGCCAGAGTCCGTATGGCGTCCCTCATTTCCCCTGTTTGTGGGTGCTTAGGCCTCAGGCCTCTGTGGTGGTTGGAGTATATACAAAAATACTTGTTTTAGGGCTTATAAAATTTCCGAGTTATTGCAGTAATTCCAAGGTGACATTTTCTCCTATTAAAACTGCCGCCAGTGTGTTCTTTCGGGAGATCTAATGTGGCCCCACTCAAAACCATTTCAGACCATCCAAGTGAAAGCTTATGCCCAAAGTGTATTACGACTTCTAACTTCCGAAAATGTTTGTAACTACTATAGATGGCATTTTTGTTAACGCTTACGCGTTGGTCGACCGTTGAACCATCACCGTCACTCTAAGTAGCTTGATGTCATTTTTAAGTGAACTGCTGCCATAGAACCATCCACACTTGCGACGACAAGTTCTAAAATCGTATATCAACGAACGTGCTTGATCTAACAAGTGCTCACAAATCACATGAATATATTTTGTGTAAAGTTCTAGATCGGTCCCAATGGAATGTTATTCTGGGCTATGCTAGAATGGATGTTAGCTGATTGTCAGGTAATGTATGTACTAAAAGGTTTGGCACAAAACATTTATCGGAAATTTACTTAAACATTAACTGGTTATCATAAATTACAACTGAATACCTAAGTTAACTTTACTATCCAATTATGTGGAGTGGTGGATTCTGCTCTACCAGACGCAACTTTCTTTGGATGTTTTTAGTAATTTCGTAGTCTTAATCCATACATTGGGCTTTACAGCATCCATCATAAACCTTTCTAGGCAGTAACGCCCAAACATCCTCTTTTGGGAGAGCCTGCGGCAAGTTTGGAGGTATGCTGTGTTTTGGGTATGTCTTGAGAAATGGCATGATGCTAGGTCTGTCCAAAACATGATATGGTTATTAGCATGATGTTCGTGGATAAACTGAAGCCATTTGGAAAGGCAGTTATCAATTTAGCTCAAAGCGTCACCCTCACTTTTCCCACAAAAGTTTGGGATACCCCTATTGGAAATTGAGCACGAGATAAGGATTTTATCTCCCAATTTCGTTCAATGCTTGTATTTAACACTGTCAGGGCATTCCTCTACGTTGTCCGTATAAAATTTGTCGTTTCGTTTCATTCCAGAATTACTCAAAGTGAAATACTGTTCGTCATCTAAAGTAATGATTTTTCATTGGCAAAGTGTACCCGCCTCAGTTGACGACAGCATCTTAGCATACAAAGGAGTTGCTTAAGAGTATTTGGAGCACTTAACACTCTTTCGACATTTAGTACCATTCCTGCTCAATTCCAGCGATATCATACTCTTAGAAGGTCTGTATTGACGAGCCAGTCTCCCTGCTGACATTCCAACATGATTTTTTGCTTTTCTCACCAATCTTTCTGACCTCTGTGCAGTAAATGCACGTAGTCTTCCACTTGTCTCTAAAGAAACTGTTCACAGAGACCTCGATGTCACTTACCTAAAGGACTACATTGAGCAACAGTCGCAGCGGCGCTATAGCCTAGCGGAATCGCATAGCAACACTCTGTTGAGCGAGTCAGTGGACTACACAGTCGAGCAACTTCGCAAGCACAAAAGGCCGCGGCTCGCACTGTAATTAAAATTAATTCGTGAACTTAGAACAACCAAAATTGGAGCATTTTGGCAAAATCTTTAGAAAAAATCGAATATTTTTAGACCATATCAAAATCTGTGAAGTCATTTTAACAATGTCTAAACGCTGCCTATCCTAAAAGATTATCTTCTTCCCCTTTGCTCTCGTTCTTTATTTTCTCCTTTCCTTCCCTTTTTTCTCTGACAACCAACGATGACTTGACTTGATGGTATTCCACATTTTGGGAGATTTAGAAATGGTATTCTTCGCCCGTGCTCCGCTATTGTTCGAAAAAAGGTTCTGCGTGAAATGTTTTCATTCTGGAATATTCGACAGATTTTATCTTTGGATACCCCCCCAACCAACTTTTAAATACTTTTTCTTAATTCTAATTTATACATCTTAAAGCGAAAACTTAAAAATAAATAAATGTCAACTGACAGTAAAGTAAGTAAACAAACTTTTTTCCAAAGGCAACTTGATATTATTTTGGGTTTGTTAAAATTAAAGCCAATAGATTTTGTGCCAAAGCTTTTAGGACATACATTATTACATTTGTTAACAAATCTGATACACTAAATACTAATTTACGGGTTTAGTAAAAGTCATGTTTTATAGCTATCCGGATCAATGCAATGCGAACTACAGCAATTTACACCAAACAATGTTGGGGGCGAAGCCAAACTGTTAATGGTCATTCCCAAAATATCCGGTGCGATAGCGATACCTGAGACGACCGAGTGTGCCCCGTTTCGCCCGGAGTGCTGGCACTTCTAGTCATGTTTAGAGAAATCTAGTGTTTTTTTTCCTATACAAGTAGTTTCCAGATCATCCAAAAACTACGTACACAACAAAAAATAATTAATAGTTTACTGAATGGTTTTACTTTGCAGTGGATCAGGGTTTCTGGGTCGACTTTGCGGAAACATTTGGAATCGTATGTGCTCAGATACAAACTCAAAAACACTTCGGCTTTGCACTAAGGTGTATGCGGCTTAATGTGTTCCAAATAGGGTTTACCCTTAAAGGGTTTATTTCGGCCTGTATAATGTTGAACCACAAACCTCTCACAACACTAGCAACACAATGAATTCAGATCAGCGTAAATGTCAATACACCTTGGTTGTCCAGTCTAGCGGTAAAGCGAGGGACAAGAGGTCTGACGTTTAATAGATCTGACACAGTTACGCTAATTGCGGGCTCTTGTGCCAACCTCATTTGCAAGTTCACATATGTATAAACGGTATCCACATGCAACATGGTCTACAACTACAAATCCCCAATGAATTAATTTAATTCACTATACCACTCGTATGTTAAACTAATCCACTATCGCTTCGCCTTCAACTTAACACAATCGATGCAGGTCATCTGACTAATACTCAAAACTCGAAGGATAGTAGCATTTGTAGCTAGTAGGTGTTATTTAGGCTACTACCATTCGTCATTATTCGTCAGAGCGGTCAGGTGGACCTTTGCTCTTAGTTAAGAGTCTCGTCGGTCTGTTAGCCTGTCAGGTCTGGCTACCGAGATACCAAATATGTTTAAGGGGAAAAGGGAAAGAAGGAAAGAAAGGAAGGAATAAATAGAGCAAAGAAAAGAAGTAAATCATTTGAAATAGCTTAAGCATTATTGCCTTGACTACTCGAATTATTTTGTAGCTCCAAAAAATAATTTTGATTGGTTTTGTATACCGAAACAATTTTGGCTGGTCTGAATTTACAATTTAATTTTGATCACAGTGCGAGGCGCGGCCTGGAATGTTTGCGAACTTGCTCGACTGTGTAGTCTACTGAATCACGCAACAGAGGGTTGCGGTGCGATTTGGCTTGATTATAACACCGCTGCGCCTGTTGTTTTACATAATCCCTTAGATATGGGATATCAAGATCTCTGTGAATGGTCTCATTTGACACGTACCAAGGGGCGTTAGTAATTGTGCGTAGGGTTTTGTTTTGCAGGACTTTGCAGTCTCTGCATGTGCGTCTTGGCAAGATAACACCAAGCCGCGCATGCGTAGGTGATTGCGGGTCTTAAGACCATTTTATACAGCCGAAGCTTGTTGATCAAACTTAATTTTGAATTTCTGCACAACAAAGGATAAAGCTGCCGAAAGGTGATTTGGAATTTTGTTTTCAAAATATCAGTATGTTTCGGCCAAGTCAACCCCTTGTCAACGATGAATCCAAGATACCTGACAGATTGCTCCCATGGTATACGAGTTCCATTTACTGATATCTCTGAGGGGGGGCTCGTTTTTTAGTACAATAGATTGCCTGCGTTTTCGAAGTATTAATTTTGATCAACCACCGATCCGCCCACTCCAATACATCCTCCACCGCACTCTGCAGCCTATCGTGAACCAGGTTACCAGAACAAGACTGGGATAGCAATACAGTGTCGTCAGCATAGAGATAGACTTCACAGTTGCTGGTGCAAGGGACCTCATGCATATAAAGTGAATAAAGGATTGGTCATAAGACCGAACCCTGAAAAACACCGGCTACGGGCCGTGTTGTTGACAACACATTGGTAATTTTCATCCGAAACTTCCTTCCTCCTAGAAAAGATTTCAACAGTTTTAGTAGCCAAAATGGAAAACCCTTTTGGATGAGCTTATACAAGAGGCCCATGAGCCACACCTTGTCAAATGCCTTTGATACATCTAAAAGCAAGATACCAGTACTTTTGTTCAGGATAAACCCCTGGTTACATGCTCCACCGGTCTAACTGCTTGTAGCTCCGTACTATGCTCAGACCGAAAGCCAAATTGCACGTCAGGAATCACATGGTGATCTGACCAGAAATTCTCAAGGTGACGGTAAATCACCTTCTCAGCGAGCTTAGAAGGAGGTGACAGCAGACTAATGGGACAGTAAACCTGGGGGAATAACGAACCTGCCTTCTTTGGGATCATGATTACTTCAGCTATCTTCCACCTCTTAGGAAAGTAATGAGTTCTGAGCATTGCATTGATTATTCCACCAGATAAGTCAAAGCCTTGAGTGAAAGCAACTTCAGTGCTTTTTTTGGTGATTTCATCCTCTCCAGGTGCTTTACGCACCTTTAGGTCCTTAATGTGGCCTTGGAGCTCTGCTGGTGAGCATCTGAAGAGTCTTCTGTAGAAGAATCTTTTGAAAAGGAGTCACTGATGTTGATAACGCCATTCGCTCTGAAATATCTCCTGACAGATCTTACAATTTGTCGTTCCTTGTCAAGGTAGTTGTCCAGATCATAATTGGGAGAGAACTGTCTTTCCATGACGTCAGCAAAAACTTCCACTTTATCCTCAGGCCTGAGAACTATGCCTCCATGACCATGAATATGTGGTAGTTGTCCTTGCCTTCCGTTTCTAAGCAATTTTGCCACTTTCCAGAGAGGAATACTTGATTCAAGCATACCGTCAGAAAGTCGCTCCACCGCTCATTGCGGAATTCATGGAGTGCATTTCTTACTTGATGGACGAGACTCGTCGCTCTACAAATATCATCAGGATGACAAGACCTTTTTGCTTGCTTTTTTGCCCTCCTTTCAGAAATTTTCCGACGAATGAGTTAGCCTTTTTGGTTTAGTATGCATACCAATGCTTACCAAAGTGTCAAACCGAAACATCGAAGTACATAATTTTTTGTTCCAAAAAATATGCATGTAGCCAATTGTACTGGGTTCAATTGCTTATACAGGGATAAATTAAATAACTCAAAGAAGCCAGAGTAAGTAATCACTAACAGTACAATATATGTTAAAATGGGAAAAAGTAAAACTACTGCCTATAACTTGAAAGTAAAGACATTTCCTAAGAACTTTTAGATTAAAAAAGTAGATAGGATTCAAAGACAATGTTCCACCTGGCTCATTTCAGTATCGATAGGAAAATGCCGGAATTGTGACATGAGTCTTCTAGCGGGATCTAAACCAGTCCGAGTGATATTCAAACTCGAAGATAATGAGGCTCGGAGCCTAAGTGCTTTTTTTTTGTCGTTAAATAGGCACATATTCACAAAAGCGCATCATACATAAACTACAAACACGTACTCAGCGGCTACTACCTTGTTGCATTGGGTATCTTAAGGTGCGTAATAATCTTTCAGTTGGAAGCTCCGCTTGCATATTCCATGCTCTTTCCTCATATGTGTGCTATATGTGTGATATTGAGGCTGGTAGTAAAAGCTAAACATTTTCAGTTAAGCTTTAAAACGGCAGCATGTAGCACATATGTAGCTTCTGAGATTATTAGGTGCTGTATACCCGGTCACAGCAGCCAGCATGTTGAAATAAATCTAATCTTTACATCTTTGGGTGGCCTCCGCCTGTAGAGTAGAAAATTTCCGACTTACTCGCGTAGAACGTATTTTATAGGACTTTTATGACCAAGTGCTTGTATTATATTAGTTACAGAATACATCCATAATAAGTTTCTGTAAATACACCTCTTTTGCATACTTTTAACAGTTATTGCGTGCTCGACCTTACCCTACTTTTTTGCTTTCTTATATTAAAGCTACATAATCCGTTATACCTGAACATTCAGATTAACTTTGAATTGAGCCATAATAACCATATTCTGTGATAAAGTTTGATTCATGCCCTGTTAAGCCCCTATTCAGCACAGTCAAAATAAGCTAAAGTTTTAAGGAAACGAGTAGAACAATAAAATAATATATTATGATGTACGATTATAAGACTCTATTTATATATTTCTTACCATCATTATATTCTGAGGATTTCCAATTCGACGAAACTCCGCATTTATGTAACTAAGACAATGATAAAGTTACGAAATTCAGAGTATTTCCGGTGACGGAAGGAAAAAACGTTGTTTACCAAAATCGAATTCACTTTCTTTTGCTTTGCTATGAATAGAGTTTCTAATTCTGATTCCGATAATTTACATTTCAACGCGTTCCTGAATATCGTATAAAAGTGACTTTTATTATGCACTGCACAGAATTGTGTCGGTTTTCATGTACATCTGAGAAATCCTCACCAGAGGCTACATCTGTACCCCAACAAACTAGTAAAACGCTGTAAGGGATGATCAACCGCAATTATTTTTTTTTCTTTTCAATCCTGTAATAAATTTCTATGGAAAAATTTGTCTCATGAAAATCGTAGACAAATTTATTGCATTGCGTCCGCCCTTGAGTTATTGTCACAAGAGCATTTGCTCTCAGAAGACGTGTTTAAGCAACCGGCCTACGCTTTTCAATTTTCAATCACCTACATACCATCTATCTACAAGGAGAACGTTTTCCTGATCATGAATCCTGCGACCACCATTGCGGCGCTGCTTTGCCTGACCTAAAAATATCGCTTAAGACAAACTGAAACAAAAAACGTAAGTGATATTGAAGATGGAGGAAAAAGGAAACTGCACGAATTTGGATTTTGCTGATGATTTTTTCGAGTCATGACTATTTCTAAATGAGCGACTGGAAACACTATAAAACATTCGTGAAGGTTCTTGGAGTTCAGTAAGTTAGTAACATCGAGTCAATGGTCATGGAAGTTAAATAGCGTAGCTAAAGTGAGATTGCTCGAAAAATAAATATTCAAAGCCAAAGCAAGTCAATTTCCAAAGTATTATAATCGGTTCCATTTTCTCTGTTATGTGAAATGAAGCACAGCACTGGCCTCTAGCTGGTCGTATATCCGACAACCTGATTACGTTTAAGAAGGCACGTGACAAGTGCCCTCTAGGTATACCTGGAGTGAACAGGAAATTGCGATATTTCTCGCTGGAAGATGAATAAATTTCCCGGGGTATCGCAGATGATCGATACGAGCCTCCAGCCGTCCACGTAATTTACTCTGGAATTAGTCCTTTCTGAACGCGCGAGCAACCTAATGGTATTTTTTAAGATTTTTATTGGATACACAGATGATCGCTCAGAGTGTCACAGGAAGCGCAGGTATTGGCTCTGTGTACTTTGCAATGCTGTTAACAAGATCGACACGTGGCTTACGAGTGACACGTTTTCTATCAGCGCTAGCTGGATGTTAATCTCTGCAGCTACGAGGTCTGTAAGTTAAGTGACGAGACTGGCAACGTAGCGTTTGGTATGGCAAGACTGGAGGTACTAAGTTTGGAGGGGAGCAGGCCTAAGGAGGTAGTGGTTTGTCAACAGCCCTGGTTTTTTCGGTGGCTTAAGACATTTTTCGAAGGGAGAGAGTCGATCGAAGATGAACCACGAAGCGGAAAGCGGAAGGACCGATGAAAATATCGACATAATCCGGGATCTTGTGCGTTCAGATTGTCGGCTGACAGTCAGATGATCGAGAAAGAGTTAAATTTCACTCAGGCTACCGCTTATCGGATCAAGATAATGCTCCTTGTCACAAAGCAAGGCCAATAAACTAGTTTTTAGTCAGTAAAAGTATCCATGTGACTCCTCAGCCTCCTTATTCACCTGACTTTATTGTATTTGAATGATAGAATTAAAAAAATCAAACTCACCACTTAATTTACAGACCTCGTAGGCGATTGGCAGTGTGGAGTACTACAATATTAACTACTCGGAAAGTTCATGATAGTCAGTTATGAAAATTTGTGGTCATAGTACAATTGCTGAGAGCAATTCGGCTAAGACTTTCAAAATTTGGCGCCTGCGGCTGTCAGAATCACATAGTGGGGTTATACTAACTTGGTGATTTCAAATGGAACATTCGGTGTATAGTTGATTTTTGGGTTTTGTGCAAGGTTGTTGACAGAAAAAATGTAAAAAAGCCGATACCTGTTTTACGACAACCAAAAGCGATCGATTTTTCTTGTATTTTTATCCTAAGATCGGTGATAAGTTCTTCACAGCAAGGAATGTCCTTTGGTAGAATTTATTCTACACCTAGATAACAAATAGCACACGGCGACCAATCCAATGAAAAAAGGAGAACAATAGGGAGACTTGAGAGATGGATTTCGTAGGATCTATGTAGCAAAAAACAAACTATGGACTAGCTTAGGCTCTAACATTTACTGAAGACACCACTGGCTATAGTTGATTCTCCAAGGATCTGTCACAGAATATACGCCTGCCATGCCCTCTCAAATGTCACATGTATCACCATTGCCACGTATCTTAATGTCTGTATTATTTTCAAGGTGGATTGTAAGTAAAGTACAGTTACAAAAAAAGGTGGTCTAAAATACTAAGTAGAAAGAGTGGATTTTTGAAAATCTGAAAAGACATGTTTCAAATGCGAAATACCTCTTTTATCATTTTATGTGTCTTGCAACAGAAAAATTTAATTTTCGTAAACTCTTAATTTCCGGAAAGGACAGCCTTAGCGAAATTTATCTCGTTTTCCATTTCCATTTAACAAATTGCTTCGTGGGTTTTCCAAAATTCAACATTCATTTCACTTTTTTACCATCCTGCCTTCGGTATTTGATATCTAAATATACAACTATAAGGAAATCGTTGCAAACCATATGGTAAAAGAAAGAAAAAATTATTATAATTTATTGCTCACATTAAATAAATCTTAAACAAGGAATGTATTTAGCATATAGTGCACATAAAAGACTCAATAAGCACAGTACAGAGTCATTCTACTACATTTAATGGAAAATCTCCGTAATATAATCGGGTGATAGTATTTAATAAGTTTCCAAGGTGTCTTCGTGCTTTGCAGAACTACAAAATGTTCAAACAGAAGTTAAGACATTACTTGTTGCACATGGCCGTTATGATATCCTGGAATGTTTTGGCGTAGATTTGGTAGCTGTGTGATGATATATTCCTGTGGTTTATGTTTTAGTTTGTAGTTTTTACTGTGACCCTGTGGTATTTGCACATAGCTAGTCTACATTCCATTGATGTGCCACATGCGCGGCTTGTGTTCTTTAGTAAGAACAAATGAACGAATGAAATTCAAACATCAAATCATATTCAGATGGTTTTTATAGTTACCTAACGCAAAATTTTTTATTCATTAATTCTTGCAGTTCTACGTGTGCATGTAAAACAGAACGATTAATCGTTAATACGTTTATAGCTTAGTGCTAGATTGGCGCTATTGCTCTCAAAGCGAAGCGCTTTTGAGGGAAGCTTCATGAATGACGTCATGGAAGCTCGTTGATCTGAGTATAGGTGTTTCGAACAACTTTGGAAACTGGTGACATCAAACTTTGAACGTACGTGACCTTTAGAGTTAGTCTGAAATTTCATAGTGATTACACGTTAGTGCAGAGAGTACAGTCAATTATATCATAAATTTGCTCCTGATGCAAAACTGATCATGACCAATAGGAAAGTTGCCAACATATTACTTATAACTTATCTCATGTACGAATGATTTCAATAACTAAAGATAAATGTTACTCGAAACAACAAATATTTTTAAACACGAATCAGCGTGAGTCAAGTAACTGACCTGCAAATCGGGATCACTTTCATGCATAGGAATAGTTTTGCCATCAAGAAATCCTATTCGGATTGCCACTTTTGCGTCGTATGCCGGCTATATTAATTAGAACTGTAAACGCAGTTGAAGGGTACCGACAAATAGCAGGAAATGTCCTAATGAACTGATTTTGAGAAAAATGCAATTGAAAGTTTGTAAGTACAAGCAATTTTTATTGAGATGAAGATATGCAGTAACTCTTACTTAGAACTAATTAATTGTTTTATATCTAATATAATTTTGTTGTTGATATTGGACTTTTTAATTAAAGCATATTGAAATGGAACAAAAATCAAATGAAGCATTTTGAAACAAATGGAAAACAAGAAATGTCCATTCAGTTATCAGGATCTTTGGTTTTCTAATCATAATGTATTTTAGTTTACTGTCTTTTAAACTGTAATGACTCAATCTTCCTTTAAATGAGTTAATATGTATAATTAAAATCTTTCTCCTTAATCTTGGATGTAATGTTTTTACGATTTTCGTGCTTTTCTCTCTGATCTACTGGAGCTTTCTCTGTTCTTTTTATGTCTTTTTGTAAATATTCAACTTTTTATTTGATAATTCCATGAAGTTCAATGAATGCTAAACATACAGGAACATCTTTTATGACATTATTGTTGATATCTCCATTCTTTACACTCACTTTATAGCTATATGCAGCTGTATGAAAATTCCTCTCATCTTCAAACATCCTGCTTGTTCTTCATTTCACATTATCAAAATTTGTAAACCCTGACAAATATAAGTTCTTTTCATTGACACTGGAGAATGAATTAAGATATTCAATAATATTTGTTTGATTATGTTCATTTATATTTTCAAAACTTTTGGACCATGAACACCATGAACACACATGCTCCTTGTTATTGAAAATAAAGTCGCCACATGTTCATTATACTATATCTTCGGTTCTACCAGTTTTATTTCTTTTCTTTGTTGATTTGTTAAGTACTCTCATTATTTTCATCATTATCTGAAACAGAAAACATATTCGAATTCAAGTTATTATACCGCAAACTTTATATAACTTCTCATCTCAAAATTATTACAACTATCATTTTGGACAATCCTTCTTCTTTGCCGGTATGACATGGATATTCCCAGTTCTTTTCGTTTCGGCAATAAGCAAAAATGTCTGTTTGGCGCTTTTTACTTATTTTAAAGACTACGATTGGGAATTAAAATATCATATACAAGGATTTGCTTCCAAAGGAAAACTAAAAGAAAATAACAACTGTGACATTCCCTATTTTTCGCCTGTACCTTTTGTCCGTCGCATGCGTACAGTACCATGAGTGCAATGGGTAAGATACGTAGCTGTGGACGCATGGCTTAAATATATACAATTCTTTAAAATATTGGATAGCGAAACCGTATAGAAAATACCCAATAAACATATTAACTGTAGGTCATCCAGTCCAAATCGCTCCTTTTCTCGATGTTCATACATAATGTATGTGTGTATTGGAAGGTATTAACCTAAAAGGCAAAGAAATACGATCACTTTTTTTCTCCCGGATTTCTGTTCGAAATACATTTATACAGCAAAAATATACTGCTCCTTCTTGCTACAGGTAGACGGACATTTGGGTCGCTGGAGTATTTGTTGCGAACATGTATTAGAATTATCAGAAACCGTGTTATTCCAGACAATGGAACAAAAGAAAAACTGGGATAAAATACATAATTGCAACAGAAACATTGGGTTAATCCACCTCTCCCAATTACATGTGATAATTGACAGCAGTAAATTACGTCTGCTGCTGAGAAACCTCTGTGGATAGATTTGAAAATGAATGTACCTAAATACTCTACAAAAGTGTGAAATCGAAAACTATTCGCCATTTGTTTGTCTGGGCGGTCCGTATGACCTTTGCCCGATTGTATTAGTTTAAGAGAAAACACCTAGGCTTTTTGACTTGGTACGCGGATTAATTTTGAGGTGAACTAAAAATAAATTTTAATTCATGTTTTGTTAGAGTGTAATTTCGAGACATGCCATGGACCGTTGCAAATTGTTCTTAGAGTTCTGCTTTGCAGTGCTTAAAGACTTTGCATGTGTGTCTTGGTAAGAAAACACCAAACACATGCATAAGTAATGGCTGGTCTAATAATCATTTTATGTGGTCGAACTTTGTTTACCAAACTCAATTTGGAGAATCTACGTAACAAAGGATATAGTTGCCGAAACGCATGTGGAATTTTGTTTTCAACGCTGCTGTATGTTTCTGCCAGGTCATGCCTTTATCAAGGATGACACCGACAAAATTTGTCTATGGTATATGATTTACGTCTACCGAAACCAAGGCTGGGGTGCCGCGACGTTGTTTGGTACAATAAATAGCCTGCGTTTTCGAATACTTAATTTTAATAAGGCACCGTAGTACTAAAGAATATACAGGGTTTCCGCAAAGTTGGGGTTTTCCTTTTCAGAAACAACTACCCTTGAAATAACAAAGGTAATGTGTAGTGAAACGAGGGCGACCAAGTAAAAAAAATAAAGGAAAAAGTACTCACTCTCCGGTTGGCGAGAAGGGCTAAGTACGTCTCTGCCTGAAATCATACCGCTCCAACAGAAAATGAAATCAGCTGATGCGCTACCGAGCAGACGCAGAAACCACATTGATTGTGTTACAATTAATAGCACATCTTCTAACAAGGAAGGCAAAATGTTGCGTAAAAAGTCTAGGTATTGCATCCCGTCCAATCGATTTGGGAGAATAAATGGTCCAATGAGCATACCGTTCACCATGCCAGCCCAAACATTCACCGAAAATGTTTGTTGAAAATGTGCCCGACGGATAGCCTGCGGATTTTCTACTGAAAAAACATGAGTGTTGCGAAAGTTATTCACCCCATTACGCGTGAACGTAGATTCGTCTGTCACCAATATGCACTTCAAAAAGTCCGGATTATTGTCACCACTCACAAAACCGCACTCTTGATGGAAAATCGTCAGGTTCAAGGGCTTGTACACGTTGGACGTGAAACGGATACAGCCCCTCTTCACGCAGCGTTTGTCACACTTTAGTTTTTGATACTTGCACTTCTCTAGCCAGGTCTCTAGTGCTTGTTGAGGGATTCTCGTCTTCGCGATTACCTCTACACGCGTGACCGTAACCGTCGGTTGAAGGTTGCATACTGACCTGACACACTGACCCCGACCCAGTTCTGTCGTCGGGTTGAGCCAGTGACCTTGTACCAGTTGGGGATATCGCGAGTCGCGGCTACAGGACGGTATTCAGATATTTTTGATGTTGCAGAGCCCTTTATCTCGGTTCCCTTAAGACATTGGTGTGTATGGTACTAAGAAAAATTGCTTATGTTTTCAAGATCTACACGTCGTGTAAAGGAAAACCCCAACTCTGCGGACACCCTGTATAGCAGCACTCAGAATATAGCAGAATGGAAAATTTATACACTTACTGACAACATGACAACTCTGTCAGCGATGAGTCACTTCCAATAATTCTTGTCTGTAGGTATAAATTGTTTTGAAATAAGAAGCAAATTTTAATTCCGAAAGTTAAATTGAATAATCTTCCAAACTTGACCTTGGAAGTTAATTTGATTTAACGACTAACTTCTGCTCTCCCAAAGTTGTAAATTAATCCTTTCCGGTTCTACCTGCCCTACCAATACTCGAAGATAAGCGGAATAAAAGCTAAACGAGGACAAAGTTACAAAGTGGGCAACTGGATTCTCTGAAGAAATATTCCCTATAGATGTCAATACTGTTTGGAAATTTAAAGGACCGGTCCCACCGAAAGCAACTGGCGACCGCACCCCAACTCGGCACATTTATGCAAATACACGTGTTCTCGCCAAAAACAACGGTATCCCGACATGTTGCTCAATAGCTGCTGGCATTGCCGTCGAAATTCGGTTCGAAGTTGCCCAATAATTCATCAAATATGCTATTTGTAGGCTTCATTGCGATGTTTTAGCTAAGCTTATGATATCCTCGTATCATACGGTACCAGTGCTTGTTCATTTTTTTTCATACAGTAGCAGCCTCGTAAATAAGAAGCCTAAATGCCGAGGCACCGCGACTGCTATTAGGAAAAACCCCTCCTCAGGCAGATTGTTCCTAAATTCCACCCTAGGAGCAAAGGAGCAGTTATACAGACGAGTTCAGGATGTACGGAGTTTGACAGTGTTAAGACGGAAAGTTAAAACCTGGCTGGTTTGTCTGGCAGGCCCATCGCGCGTCAGCATCATGGAGGAGAGGCCTGAGAAGCATAGTCCGTTACCATGTGGAGGTCGAGCAGCCCTCCTCTAAATAGCGTGAAGGATGGACAATGTAGTCGGGGCGGCAGCACACTGAACATGTGAGCAGTACTTGAAGTTAAATTTTGTCTGGGACTAGCATTTGAATAGGCACCTTCTGGCTGCGGTATTGCAGATAGTCCAATAAAGCAATGCCGATCAGAAATTATCACCATCACCTTTCACAAAGTTGATTCGTGGTCCCAATATTTTCTCTACATCTGCAAATTATACTGAGATATGCCAATCCTATTTTCCAAGCGGCAAAGTGCTCTAGATTTGCGTCGAATCTCAGACAGCTTCGTTATGGAAACGCCGTAAGCAAGAAAAGGGGGAAAAGGTAACAAGGGAAACGTGACAGTTATTTGAGTGACTATAACAGTTAAGATCCGTTACGGTAGATAATTTATCAAGCATTTTATATAATGGAACTGGCGTTGAGGTAGCGCCTAAATACCTAAGCACCGCAACTGCTCTGAAGACACTAATATACCTTTATAAATTAGGTAAGGTTACTAAACACTCAAAAACCTCTTTCGGCAGATTTTTTGATATTCTCGATATCCCAGCAACGATGGAGCAAACCTATAACCAGATTTTACACATACGAGCAGATCGTGTCCCATAAAACTTTTAATTGACAATGTATTGTAAGAATTGACAAACACTGTAACGAATATATTTTGAATTATAATATGAGATGAAGGAGGTTCTTACATAATTATATTCCTATTAGTAGCTGACATTGTAACAATGTTTTCTGTTGATGAAGTGTGGGTATAAGCAAGTAAAGTGTTCTCTTTTAGACTTTGTTCTGATAACATCCAATGACAAAGATTGCACACTCCAGCCAACGAGTGGTGTATGCAAGTCTGAATCTTGGATCTTGGTGCATTTATCTGCCATATGACAACTACCGTCTTTGTTGTCTAGAAGATATGTTTCTAAAACACAGTATTGGACATTGGCTACCAAAAAACGCACTAGCGCTCATCTAGCTTCGATAGATGGTCGATTTCTATCACAGATCCATCAGTTTCGGCTGGTCGAGGTCCTGATCACCGAAGACTTGATTTAGCATGGGCATAACCTGTCAATCGTAACAGTTTCTGCAAAATGCTGGATTATCGTTCTGGTGTTAAGGAATGCTTTTCTCCACATAATCTCCTCAGTCTAGTCAAGGATCAGATAAGACCCAGCCTCGAGTACTGCTAACATGTTTGGGGTGATGCCGCCTCGACTACGTTGTCCATAGTCGATGCTGTTCAGAGAACAACGGGCGATCTGGCTATCTTCTACAGCCGTGTCAACGGGCTTTGCTCCTCAGCGTTCTTCAGCATGATATAACCGCGCGTTAAGCCTGTCAGACGGATCCGCCAGGCCTCCGCCTCCTGTCTGTTGAACTTTGTATATATTGTTAGAAACACGGATAGTCAATACACTAATTTTACACCAATCAACTTGTATTAACAACAATAATAATAGCACAACCATTTAACGTAATTTCGGAACGGCAGATTATCCGAGCACGAAGTGCACTGCTCGACGTTACAGCTCGCCCTGCCAGAGTCGGCGGCCGATCGTCGTTCCCTTAGCTATCAGAGCAGCAACTACACTGCAGGACCCCTTCGTGACCGGCAGCGGCTTGCCAAAATTTTTCGTTTCTTACACGGCCTTCCTGATGGCTGCGACGTTCTCGACGCCCTCTGCACCACAGGCCGAATCTGTGAATCAAAAGCATACGCAAAACACTCCGTGTACTTGCCACAACTATTATTTCACAAATATGATTCAAATCTGAATCAACCACTACCGGTACTAAGACCAAAATTCACAATTCGATTACAGAATTGCACGTAAATTCAATTAAGTAAACCTTTAACAGTGACGGCGACAACTCTAAAACTTCAGTACTAATAACAAGACCGACCAATCTTACGATATCCTTGAAGACCTCAGCCTTCAGCTGGCTCTGCTACTGACGAGACAGAGACCAAAATAACAGAATCCCTGAAGACCTCAGCCTTCAGCTGGCTCTGCTGCTGACGAGACAGAGACCAAAATAACAGTATTCCTGAAGACCTCAGCCTTCAGCTGGCTCTACTCCTGACGAGACATAGACCAAAATAACAGTATCCCTGAAGACCTCAGCCTTCAGCTGACTCTGCTTCTGACGAGACAGAGACCAGGTTGCAGTTTCCATGGAGATCTCGGCCTCCACTTGGCCCAACTTCTGACGAGATAGAGACCAAGATTAAGCAAGACAGCACATCGCAGAATAGAACCAGAAATTTACTGACGTGGTAGTTCCTCAGCCTCTAAAGCTCAAGTATATCTCCCATATCAACATTGGAGGACCACTGTACAGGCCATGATCTTAGCTGTTCCTTAGCTGCCTTTGTTATGATGGTCGTTCCAACCTTCTTAATCTCATAACGTCCATTTTCCAAGCACTTAACCACCTCATAAGGATCAAGAAACTCATAGTCGCTCTTGCTTATGTGCATCTGAGAGTCCCGGTGCATCAGTACGAAATCACCGACTGAAAATTGCACTTTGTGCCTTCTTTTTTGTTCACAGTGTTGAAATCTTGTGCAACGAATAGCCTTTTCGCTAATCGCTGTCGATCCAAATCTCGGTTGCGCAAAGGAGTTGCATTTATGGATCCTTAGACACATCCTTCAACACAGCTTGTACCATCGGAGTCGAGCTTCGGATACCCAAAAGCAGCTGCATTTATGGATTTTTGCATAGTCGAATTGAGAACAAGTTGAATCTTCCATAGTCCGTTCGGCCATTCTGTCCTTATTTGGGTTTCAACCCTCATAAGATTTCTAATGGTTCGCATACAGCGTTCCCCTATGCACATCTGGAGTTACAAAATGGTATTCGATGCCCCATCGATCCAGGTACTTTGGAGACGTGGTGTTCTTAAATGACGTAGCAGCGTTCATCATTATTCGTTTGGGAGTTCCAAACAGCGCTAGAACATTCTGCAGCTTTTCACGCGCCTCTGCAGTTGTCACAGACTTCATAGGCGTCAAGATGCAGTACTTGGCAAAAGCATCCACCATTACCAAAACGTGCTTATAACCATCAGTTGAAGCTGGTAAAGGACCCAAACAGTCCATGTGCAACGTATGAAATGGCTCCTTCGGTATGTGCACTGGTCGTATGAACCCCAGTAGAGGACCTGTTCTTGTTTTTTTTACTGCACAAATTACACAGTGCTTGGCGTAGCATTTGATGAAGTTTCTCATCCTCGGAAACCAAAAATGTTGATCGATAGACGACAATATCCTTTTCAAGACGAATTTTCAGGCTGACATTATTCACTGCACCAACTTTATTGACTGTTGTAATCATGAAACTGAAATCTTGCAGTATAACTTCAAGACCCTCGTGATGCTCTTCAGGTACTTCAACTTCTGTGACTAAAGCACCAAAATCTTCTGCAACGCGATTTATGCCAGGCAGCTGACGTCGCACAACGCGTGATCCTTGATGATCTGTTACGGTGGCGAGACTCTCATCTTCAAAAACATTACGCCCCATCAAAACATCATAATCGAGACAGTCGTCAGAAACAAAAATAAAACACATCGGTATATCAAAACCAGAAATTTTAGCCTTAACTGTAACGTTAGCTAGTCCTTTTAAAATGACATTGCAGCTAACAACCTTATTATCAAATAAGTAGAGGAACTTATCAGATATCAATGATAAATCAGCTCCAGTATCAACTAAACAGAAAAAATAATAACCATCAATTAATATTTCGGTGGACCCAGTTTATGTTGCGACGTTTATCAATAGCAGCTTTGGTAAAGCAATTCGATACGCTGTGATCTTTCTTAGCACAAAAACTTCAAATTTCAGAACTATGAGATGTGCTTGGTAAGTCACGCAGACATATGGAATTGCATCTGTCGTCTGATACCAATTTAGTTTTTTTCACACAATTCGCTTTAACGTGTCCAGATTTTCCGCACTGTAAACACTTATTAGAGTTTTTAGCAAAACCACCTTATTGCTTGTCAACAGATGAATATTTCCTTTTGAGAGAAGAAGAATCACTTTCGGCTATATTTTGTCTGTCATTGCACCAAGGCTTAACAAAAGGTGACAAGAAAACCAATAATTCAGAAATATTCCTGCAGTTAGCATTCATCGCAGCATTGCGCACCTCTAGTTAAGAGATTCCATAAACAATGAGTTCGACCAAATCACTTTCGCACCAATTTGCACGTAAATTTTTAAGCATAGATGATTTCTCATGCACATAACTTTCATATGTGTTGACAAATTTATTTCAGGAGGAAACGCCTCAGCAAAGTCAACTCGAAAAGTAGCCCAATCCCTGTTGTCTGGGTTCCAACGTTCGAACCATCTCTTTGCACCACTCAATAAAAATCGGCCAATCCTTGCCAGAGTTTGAACGTCAGACCATCCAACTTCACGCTTAATGACTTCAATTTGACTTACCCATTTACTCGATTCGTTTGCTTCGGGTCTAAAATAGGGCAAATCTACCTGTTCTGCTGACCTTTGGGACTACAAGGCCTTTACCAATTCTGCTACCAGCGACTGGGTGGGGTCTTCGTCTGTTGAAGCCATCGTTAAATTGAGTGTCCTTATCAGGAACACCAAGACTTGCTCCAAACACACAACGCAGCAGTCTTTTTTTAAAAACTATGACGCAGCAATCACAACGACACAGAAACCGTTATCCTTTGTCCTCACGAGACAAAGAAAACGTCAATGTTTTCAAAACAAATCACAAACCACTGTGGGCGCCTGGGCACAATCCCGCTTCTGATGTTAGAAACACGGATAGTCAAACACCAATTTTCCACCAATCAACTTGTATTAACAACAATAATAATAGCACAACCATTTAACGTAATTTCGGAACGGCAGATTATCCGAGCACGAAGTGCACTGCTCGACGTTACAGCTCGCTCTGCCAGAGTCGACGGCCGATCGTCGTTCCCTCAGCTATCAGAGCAGCAACTGCACAGCTGTACCCCTTCGTGACCGGCAGCGGCTTGCCAAAATTTTTCGTTTCTCACAATATAGAATGCCGAGATTGTGGAGCAATCTGTCTGAGGATGTTCTGCTAATCTTAGCGAGTTCAAAAATCGGATTAGGAAACCGCCTTTAGGTTCTTTATAGCAGTCGCGCTGTACCGAATGCATTAGTATGAACGATCCTTAGAGCTATAATTATAATTTGGATTTCGGAAGGCAGTTGAATTTAAGAATGCTGTATAGTAGGGACAATGGGGTACCCGCAAATAGAATAGAAAATTATTATTGGATGCCAGTGGCAGACTGCAGTAGCTGCATCTCGACCGCTTCGCCGACCTATTGAACGAAACAATCCTTCCTCCTTCCTCTTCCCTTCGTTCTTCACCTCAACTATCTGCACTCTTTAGGAATGAATGCAAATGGGGTACTTGCGGACTATTTATTGCTGCCACGCCAGTGGTGGCTCAACGGGCAGAATCTCCAAGGTCTTATTCTAAAATCTCATTAGATGAACCACAGTAGGTCACTCTTAGTGCTCGACATTTGCGTATTGGAGTGAGAAGTTAGGGATTAAAATTTAGCTCCACTTCTTAAAGACTTTCTAATGTGGTAATTTTATATTGATCTTTTCTTGTCATTTAGGGCCAAGGTATTTTAATTATAGGTTGTCTTACGATGGAGGAGCGCACCAGAATTATGCAAACGTACTAAAAAAAGCTCTACTGTTTTACTTCCCACGCCACTACACACAAAAATGTTCGGACACTATCTAATTTTATTTGAATGTTTGTTTATTTTTGTAAGGTTAAAAGTCAATTGTTTTTCTTTAGTAAGACAATGAAATATATTGTTTGCACATCATATTAAAAAAACTGTTTTCGAGTAATATGATATTGAAATATAAAATCAAACTAATATTGGTAACAATGCAACGTTTTGCATACACATAAATGTTCGGACACTATATCGGAAAGAAAATGATAGCGGGCCATGGAAACAAAAAAGTGTTTACTATTTGACGTTTTGATGTACGAATCAATTCTGTGAATCAATTTGCTTCAAAATGTCACGTGGTAAAGCAACAAACGGTGCAATCACAGTTTTGATTATAACATTGTTTCATCAAGGAAAGAGTTTTCGGGATACTGGTAAACAAATAAATGTCACAGTCTTTGGTAGAAGATATTGTAAAAAAGTATGAAGGCATAGATTCAGGCTGAGAAACGGGCAATGTGGACTTACGCAAACTGGAAAAATATCACTTTTAGGGAAAAATCAAAATTTGATGACCACCGATCCCGGGTTATAAAAAATAAGAATGAAGCGTTTCGAAAAGACCGTCTAAAAAGAAAAGTTTCCATCAGGTTTAATGGTTTCGGGAAGCATGTCTGTTTTTGGAGTTGGAAAACTTCACTTCAATGCAGCTAGATATCAAAATATCCTCGAAATCAATTTGCTGGTGTCAATTCCAATTTTATCACCTGATAGAAGCTTTATTTTTCAACAAAATGGGGCGTCACGTCATACGGCCAAAACCAAGAGATAATGGTTGCAGGTTAATAATATTTCCGCTCTTGACTGGCTTTCCAGTACTCCTGATTTAAATATTACCGAAACTGTAATGGTACAAAATGAAGCAGCAGTTAAGGAAATGATCCACGACGAAACATTTCTGATTTACTAGTAAAATTACAAAATATATGGAATTCTTTTAAGGCGGAAGACTGGGAAAACCTTGTTAAAACTATGAAAGCCAGTACATATGGGACAGATAAATATTAACAGACACATCACGAGTTCGGTCGGAATGACGTGATTCCACTCATATGCCGAACATCGTTAGCGCTCGATCTTGAGTTATAGTATCCTGTTTGACTGATGTGGTTTAGCAGCATTGTTCGACAGGGTCACTTAGGGCAGGGAAGAAACTAGATGGTGATGGTGGAACAGTAGCGATACCGCATTATGCATGGCGACTTTTTTATGGTACCATTTGCCTGATACGCAATTTAAAAGTTTAAATATCTATTTAAGTAGGATCATCCGTAGTTCTACGCTACTGGGGTGAATAGCGTCGTATTTTTTTGTGTTCCTTATGTTGTAAGTACTGCCTGTACACAACTTCAACTTGATTGTTTTCTCCACTGCGGAGACTATAGTTAGAACAAGCTATATCTCCTATATCTTTGGACCTACTTCCTGTACTGGCTGTGTTGTCAATATTTTTTTATCGCCCTGTAACAGTAGTATCTATGTAACTATAAGGATTACCCTGTGAATTTCTGGAACAGTATTTGTATCTATGCTATTGCTTCTAAATAGTATGAGATATTCTAAACAGCGACAATAAGATTGCCCTAGAACTGCATAGTCGTGTATGGTATGAGGAATCCTGTCAAAAGTTTTATGCGTTTGTTGGAGTATATCAAGCACTGACAATATTAACACTGGGCTGAATACAAACATGAGATATTATCGAACAATCCATAGCCATTATCACAATCAAAATAAGAAATTCGTATAAGGCATTGTGCACTACCAAGTAGGCCATGAAACGTATCTACAGTGGTCGCTTCCAAATGTGTACATCCGCCCTGAGTAAGGGTTGTAACCGGCAATCGCCCTTATTAGCTCATCCATTTTTTATGAAGGGGTGTAATCATTATACTAACAGAAATAAATATATAATAATAATAATCGTCTTTATTGACCAAAACATGGTACATTACATAGGGCGAGATTTAGCACCTGCTATTCCACCATCTAACCCCGTACAAAAGTGAAAAAAAACAAGTTATACAAAAACAAAAAACAAAAATGTGAAACTACAAAGATTAAGTCACAGTATAATAAGACTATTTATGCCAATTTAGCTATAAAAAGAAGAAGAGATAATAGGTTATGAAGAAACGGAAAAATATACTAAGTGACATATAAATCCGAACACCCAGTTTAAATGGTTTTATTTTAATAAAATTTTGTATAAGTACTTAATGAAGCATAATAAGTAAATGATAAAAATTTAAAAATGATTGCACTGCTTTAAAGCCCTTTCATCTTTAATAATGTGTGGATGCACCCTGATGTGCTACACATTCTCCAACAGCGCCTAGGCATGCTTCTGATCAGGTGGTCAATGTCCTCCTGTGGTATCTCATTCCAGGCAACCACCAACTGCTCTCGAAGTGCTTCTAGAGTCTGAGGAGGACGTTGCAAATTGAGCAATCTCCTACCCATCATATCCCACACGTGCTCAATTGGGGATAAGTCGGGAGATCTTGGTGGCCATGGTAACAATGTGACATCATTATGTTGAAAGAAGTCTATTGTGACTCTTGCAACATGTGGTCGGGCATTATCTTGTTGGAAAGTTGGATCTGCCAGGGTGTCAAGATAGGGTAAAAGATGGGGTTCTACAACTTCGTGGATATAACGCTGCGCGCATTAAAGGTGACCTGGAACCATAAGCTATAGCACCCCAAACCATAACTCCAACAGTGTGATTAACATGTCTTTCAACAAAAAACTGTGGATTCCTCCTTTCACCACGTCGCCTTCTAACCCTGGCACGACCATCGTGCATGCCTAAACAAAATCGAGACTCGTCACTAAAGACAATACTGTTCCATTCCTGATCCCAGAGTGACCGTTGTCTGCACCACTCAAAGCGATTACGTCGGTGTTCTCGAGTTAAAGGGAGGACCCAGTGTGGCCGGTATGAAAACAAGCCAAAACTTCTCATTCGTCGGTAAACACTTCGCATGCCAATAGGTCTTCCGTGTTATGCAAACCATTCATTTGCAATGGACCTGGCAGTGGAGAAACGGTCCCCTAAGGCCAATAATCTTAGGCGGCGATCTTCACGGTCTGTTGTTCTACGGCGGCGTCCAATGCCCCTTGCTCTTTGCGTACGGCCTTCTCGAAGCCATGCCTGACAACACCTAACCACAGTGTCTACACTTCTTTGCACTCTAACTGCAATGCCCGAAAAGAAAGTCCAGCTTCCCGAAGTCCCACTATACGGCCCCTATCAAACTCACTAAGTTGACGAAATCGTACAGGTCTTCGTACTCTAGTAGGCATCGTAACCAATCGTAAAGGATGTCAAGAACCAAAATCCGCCAACGTTGATTCTTTACTGCGGCTGAAATATTCATTTTTAGAGCGTCAGTGAATTAAAAAAAGCAGTATAAAAATCGGAATGTCCAACTGATAAGGCTGAAAATGTTTTCACTTGTTATTTACAGCAAGATAAATACATTCACCAACTTTTATTAAAATAAAACCATTTAAACTGGGTGTTCGGATTTATATGTCACTTAGTATAACTAATGAAAAATAAAAAAGGAAGAAAATGAAAGAACTCCTTAATCTAGCGGTTATTTTGCAATTATTGTAAATATCTTTTCAACTCAGTTTTAAAACTCCGGGAAGACTGGATAGTCTTCCCGGGTATATCATAAGCCCTATCATCCTCTTCTCTTATAAGGTCTTCGAATTACATATCTCCCCACTGTCTAAGATTTCATCAAAACAAATTTTCTTCATCAAGCGACGCTTTCCTCACACAACAAATAAAAAGTTACGTTTTAAAGTTCAAACCGAAGATTTCACGCCAAAGCTCCGCTTCTGGCGTGAGACAATAAAAAAATCCTACTGGCTGCTTGCGACGAAAAGTATATAGGATTCCAATGAATCGTCTGGCAATGAACGAATTTGAGATCGGTGTTTTCAAACACACGATTGTAAAAAAACTAGGATAAACTGCATCCACCTAAAAAATGGATGTAAACAATATATATCTCCTATAACAAGTTGAGCTAAACAATTTAAGAAATGAATTCATATTGCTACTTCTTATTAGTAAAACATAATGATGTTGATGAAAAAAATGACGACGAAGACAGAAAATTTGATCAATTTGGTCTATTTTTTTTTGTTTTCATCAACTTAGTATTGATCCCACAATAAAGTGTATATGTTACCTGCAATCTGTAAATTCTATACAATACCTAGGTGATGTATACAATATCTAAACCGTGTAGGTAATGTATGAAATACTATTCGTTTTATTCTTTGCCAAGGTATTCTATACAATTCCGAATGCGCAGTGTGTAAAAGACGAGAGCAAGGAACGGGTTTTGCTCAAGGAGAAGTGGTGGCTTCCAGCAATATCAGCTGCAAAACAGCTACAAGGCAGCTACAAAACAAAACTGGAGGTGTGAAAATGGACGGGGTAGCACCGAAGCCAAAACAACTAAACATGAGGTACCAAATAAAAGGGGTGCTACTCCATAAACTGGTGTTTGGGGTCTAATATCCCAGAATCTGGAAGTTAACGGAACGACGCCCATACCATAAGTAAAAAATGTCAGTTTTAATAAAGTTGATTTTGAATAATATAACTTGTTTTATTTAATAGGTATGCCGGTTAACATTGATAAATTTAGACCAAGATCTATTTATTTTACACATTGTCGGTAGCACAGCAGGTACCCTATACAATCCCTGGAAATTGTATTTATTACCTAGGTAAAGTATGTAATGGGTAATAATATTCATAATATTTCATACCCTGTCTGGGCAAGCCGGGTATTCTATACATTGCCTAGGTATTGTATAGAATACCTGAATTAATTAGATTACCGGTAACATATACAACCAGGCAACGGAACGCAAAAATCTCCATGTAGGGGGAGTTGATAGATATGGGAGAACAACATAAGCCTTGAAGTAATATTATCAGAGAAGAAGTAAAACACTATTGCTGGGATTTCTCAAAGAGGTGGTGATCATGGATTTGACCTTGATCGTCACAATGAAGGTTATGAACAAGGTCAAGTTAACTTTTTTAGTGACATCGCTACCAAATAAGATGTCTTGCTTGAAAAAATTGACATTTTCACTATTGGCCACTCTGGGATAAATCTAAACAACAGCACGTGTTACTTTCTTCTCTGTAAACATTACATGTTATAATAATATCCTGCGTCTAACAATACGCCCTAATGGGGGGATTCTGGGGTCTGAAAGGGGTTTCATGACCATGACCATCAAATGTTGCCTTTTGAAAGTGCTCAAGCACTACATCAGATTACATGTTCCGCTTTGGCTATTTTTCTGGTGAAAAGTAGGATATACGCATTTTAAAAATAACTTTCACGATCACTGTCAAGGTCAAATCGATTATCACTATAGACCAGTCTGGGAGAGATATTAGCAGCATTATAATTTACTTTGCTGATAATATTATTTTAAGACTTATGTTGTCCTCTAATATCTATTATTAACCTCTGCTTGGGGGTTTCTGGGTTCTGTAGGAAGTGTCAGGCGGCGGTTAGCCTCATTGGAACTTTTGATCGCCATGCTGATAACTGCCTCTATGCAAAATTTCAACAAATTTACCTAAAAGCCATTTTCCATAAGCATACTCCATGGTTATTTAATGTAATTAGCCTAGAAGGAATTATGGAGATATTAATATTTTACCAGCGGCATGCATTAGCCTGAAAATAGCGATCTCCCCTACCGCCGGCTCACTTACCACAGTCGTATGTTAGTATGTTCATGTGGACATCTCAAGGAACAGCTCTACCAATTTTCAAAAGCACGCAAATATTTTGGCCTGATCAACGATTTTTAAGTTATTCCTAGACTACTAGGCCTCTGATGTCTCCCTGTTTGACTGATACAAGTTAACTAGTGTATGATCCCAACATCAACTCTGAATGCGTCTGTACATACTCAACAATCCGCCACCATTAATCCAATCAAAATCGGCGTACAGTATTCTGTTAGTAGACCATGAAACGTACCCAGAATGGCGCCTACCAAATTTGTATGGCCACCCACGATAAGGGTTGCAACCGGCAACCGCCCTCATCGGCTCATCCATTTTTCATGGAGGCGGCTAAATATAAATGGCGTTTAATATCGATTCCGCAGCTATTAGATATAATTGGAACACGGCTCAATTATTCACCTTACTACCTTTGGAATCCTCTTAATTGTTTATAAATCTGGGGCACGCGATTGCACGGCCAGCTTTATCGGTAAACACACTAGGACGGACAAACAAGTTGTATGATTTTAGCATGTGTACAATGTACATGTTACCGTTAAAATACTCACATAGTTCAGGTAGTAACCAAACTATCCATATAGATCATTATTTACGGAGTACACCTATGACAACCAAAGTTGCGTTTTCAACACTGACCGTGCTAGAGTGGACCATTGGCATAAAATCTATAGCACAGTGCCCTTAGAGGACCTGAAAAAGAGATCATCTCGGAAACATTAGTTAATCTCAGATCACGTTCAGACAAAGATAATGTAAAGACCACCGCAAAATGACGATTTATAATTTCCATAGTTACTTCTATATTTTGGGTATCAAATGGGACGGCTTAATGAGGGTAACACAATAAGCAAAATAGCGTCATTTCAAATGGAATATTGAGCCCACCGCAAAATGGCGATTTCTGACTTCTTTAGTCACCCCTATACTATATAAGTACTATATGGCATCCGCCGCTAAATAGCGATGTATAATTTCCATGGCCACAGCTAAATAATGAGTATCAAATTAAAGGGTTGATACCAGATAAGGTAAAATCAGAAACAAATGTGAGATCCTTCAAACGAAATTTGAGAAGGTTTCTGATCGACCAGTGTTTTTATAGTGCCGAAGAAAGTTTCTCTTGTAGGCAGTTTTAATGTTTTAACTGTGGAAAAAATGGTATTGTCTGTTTTGTTTCATTTTAGTGTTGTTCTAATTAATGAAATCAAAATTATTTAAAAATTACCAAACTATTTGTTTACCATCACGAATACTAAGAAGTAGGACGTACATATAATTAATAAGTTTCTATTAGGATGCTTTTATTTAGCTGTTAATAAAGTGAAGTAAAAATTTTAAGGTATTTCTCCCATTGGAAATATTTAAACTAATGGGTGGGCCATCCGTTGGTTTCTTTTTTAAATTGGTATTACAACTACACTCTTCAATAATATGTAACACTCGATACTTTATTCAGAAGAATACGCCTTTTACCGATTATTTATGAAAAACAATCTCAGTTAACTGGCTGCCGCGGCTGGCCTGGCAGTAGTCCATCCTCTTAACCCAGTTTTGAAGCACATTTTCGATAGTTTGTGGGTCTATTTCATCAATAGCTCGACGGATATTTTCCTTAATGACACTGTTTGAGGATCGTTAATGGAACAGCGGTCCTTAACAGTACCCCGTAGAAAGTAATCCATGGGCGTCAAATCCCAGCTGCGTGCTGGCCAATGAACGTCTCCAAAACGGCTATAACGCGATGACCGAACTTTCGAGTAGTGTGTAAAAGATCGTTTGTTTCACGGCTGGTGTGGCATGTTGCGCCATGCTTCTGGAACCAGAGATTGTGCAAGTGCATGTCGTCTAATAGTGGCCGCAAGAAACTCCTCAACAAGTCTCTATAGCGTTCCCCGTTTACCGTCACGCTGTCATCTTGAAAAAAGTAGGGACCAATAATCCCACCACTCCAAAAACCACACCAAACAGTTACTCCGTTTGGATGCATCAGTTTTTCTATGACGACATCTCAGAACCCCAAATCCTACAGTTCTGCTTGTTAACGTAACCTCCCAGATGGAAATGGGCTTCGTCCGAAAAGATGATTTGGCGATCAAAACTGACGTCCGTTTCCAATTGAGTTAGAGCCCACACAGAGAAACGATATCGATGGTCATTTTGTTTCAACTCTTGTACAAGTTGCAGCTTGTAAGGAAATAATCCCAGGTCGTTATGCAATATTCTCCACACAGAAGTGTGACTGATGCCCACTTGTTATTATTATTATTATTATTATGATAATTGAGATGAGCAGAGTACACAGTACTATAAGCTCATGCAGTGAATATAGTGTACGGACACGTAACACAAATACATCAAATAGAGAAAAATAAAAAAAGACAGTTCATAGCTATAAAGTTTGTACACTCTTCCAGCTATCATGCTGCACTTTGACGCTATTAACTGAAGTAGCACCAACCACACTTTCAGGTAAACTATTCCAGGTGTTGAATATGCGGTTGGGAAGAAACCACTGTCGGACTGTTGTTTTAAATGGCTCCTTATGCAGTTTGAAGCTGTGTCCGCGTAGATTGCTGCGCGACAGACGGTACAGATGCACGAGGTTGGTGCCCATCAAACCATGAAGTATCCTGAACGTAACTATAAGATCGCCACGAAGTCTTCGTTCAGAGAATGAGGTCAGGTTGAATAATTCAAGGCGATCTTCATAGCTTGGTCTTCGTGCTCCAAAAGGGATACGAGTAGCCCGACGCTGTACTGATTCGACGAGATTTCTATCGCGCAGAAGCACAGTGTCCCATACCGGGCCAGCGAATTCAAGAATTGGCCTCACGAATGCCTTGTAAATGTAGGCGCAAGTGTTGACATCGGATCCTTTGAAATACCTCTCCAGCATGTATAGAAGTTTCTTGGCTTTTGATGTAACGTGGTGAATATGCTCTGACCAGGAAAGACGATCGTTGACTACAACGCCCAGATCAGTGTGGCTGGAAACTGCTTCGATGTTGTGGTCAGAGATCTTGTATGTAAATCGCGGATTTGTCTTCCCGAGGTGAAGGACACAACACTTAGTTAGATTTAAGGGTAAAAGCCAACTGACTGACCATTGACAAACAATATCAAGATCTTGTTGAAGCATAGCAGAATTTACGACAGTATTGTAAATCTTGGTGTCGTCGGCATAAGCTGAACATGTGGAGGAAATGAATGCGGGCAGGTCACTTGTATACAGAAGGAACAGCACTGGCCCCAAGACAGAGCCTTGAGGAACTCCACTTGCTACATGATGAAGGTGAGACTGGCTATCACTGACGCGCACAGAGAAAGTCCTCCCGGTGAGAAAAGCCTTAATCCACAGTAGCAACTCGCCTCTTATTCCCATACATTCCAACTTAAACAGAAGCCTTCTATGTGGTACGCGATCGAAAGCCCTAGAAAAATCTAAGTAGATTATATCAACAGGAGTCTTTGTGTCCAGATACTGAGTCCAATCGTTGAGAGAGTGGAGAAGGTTGGTCATTGTTGATCGACCAGGGAGAAATCCATGCTGATTCTTAGGGATAAGGTCATTTTCGAAAGCAAATGACAGGAGCTTATCTAATATGATTCTTTCAGCTATTTTGGTGGCGATAGGAACGAGACTTATGGGTCGATAGTTTTTAGCGGAGGATTTGTCGCCCTTTTTGAATACAGGGGTAACAGAAGCACTAAGCCAGCATGAGGGTAGGGTATGAGATCTAAAAGACGACGTGAATATCAAGCTTAATGTGTTTTGTGACGAGTTGACATCTTTGCGTTCTCACGGATACTCTGGGCAACAGGATCAATGTTTTAAGCTGTACCAGTTTCACGGCCTCCTTCACGAATCTTCGTATACCAGTCGAGGACACAATATATCTGTCAATATGTTGAGCATGGAAGCGTTACCAACTGTCAAAATGGTACCAACCCAAAAAAAAATAACTGATTGGTCACCCTTTATAATGTAGCTCCTTCATCTCAAGTTTTCAAATAAAAGTGTGTTACGTTTTGGCAACAGGACTGAAAAAGGGTATAACTCGCCTTTATTTTGAACTTTAAGTAAGATCGGAAGTAGTGTATTGAAATGTTTAGTTATTTTATTACCAGCTAAATAAATGGTTGTTCTCACAAATGTGCATTGTCACAGTGAAATAGTTTACGTCGGTTAATTTGTTTTTGTGTATTGTAAATTGATTTCTGGGATATCATTGAGCACTATTTAACTCCCACACAGCGAACTTTTCGGTGCCATGACCTTTACGGATGAAATCAGCTGTCTGAAACAGATTTCCTACAGGGCATTAAATTAAGGGTTGTCGCATACTTCACTGGGCCGGAATGGCCATTACATTTTGATGGGGGTTTTGAAACGGTAAGCTCCCTTTTAGCACACAAGATTGCTTCGGATTTAAGCTGCGGCTGGTAAAGTCCGGATAAGGGACACTTCCGCCACAATGTTTTCCTTTCAATCAGGTATAGAATTTCTAATTGATATTGCAGCAATGTTACGGTACAGCAAAAAAAAGGGCTCATAAATAAAATATTTTTAAAGGTTTCGATGCTGTTATTCCACAACAGATGTGCGAAGTGGATACTGAGTAAAAATTCAAAGCATTATTAATTCTATATATAAACACTGATTGAAAGAAAAAACGCCGAGACACGTCAAAAGATTTGTCAAGAAGGACAACTTTTCACCCTCAGCCCCCAGGGTCATTCCCTTAGAATTTCTAAATGACAATGGGTATCGAGTAATAGCTTTTCGAAGTTCTTTATTTTGACGTTTGATTTTTAAGATCAGTTGACTCGTTTTCTAGAAAATTAGAAAAATCTTTATATATCTTAATTTAATCAGATAGGAAACAAAAACACACGAAAATATAACTTTTTATCTCAATGAGTGTTCAAAATGTGGCCCGTGTACCAAATCTACGATTCGTTTATAATTTAAAATGGAAACTACCAACATTAACAGCAATTCGGAAGATTAGACGTGGCAGCCACCAAATTAATAACAACCCGAATTTTTTTCCGCATTACTTCCTTGAACATAGATATCCTGGGCAAACTTTATTTATTATTATAACTTTTAAGTAATTGTTTGCTAAGTGAAATTAATAATTTTGGTGCTAGTTACCTTTGTGACAATCTTGGGATAGTGAAAATTAATTTATTCATTCAAATTTTACTTTCAAAATGGTTTACACACTAGCCGAAAGATAATTTATGGTGCCGCCACGTTTAACGCCAGACATCCGGGGAAGATAACTTCGCAATAGGTATGTTTTGGAATTTATTCAAACTGGATCTGTTGCAAATAAAAAACGTGATCATCGGAGACTTTTGGATGAAGCCGCAAAAGTTAAAGCTTTGGGACATTTTGGAATAAATTCTAATACTTCATTACGCAAAATTGTTGCTGCGACTGGTATTTAATTAGGCTCTGTACACACAGTTACGAAAGTCCAAAAAAGTATCCATTCAAAATGAAAATAGTGCAAGAGCTAACCGAAGATGATTTCAATAGGCGAGGTAAGTTTTATGAACAAATGACTACAGCGATTAATGATAATATCATTCATGTAAAGAATATCTGATTCAGTGATGAATGCACATTTTATCTTAATGGTATAACTGCAGGTACTTTGGCAATGAAAATCCTCATGATTTTGTAGAAGGGCATACCCAGTAACCCCAAAGAATTAATGTATGGGCATGCATTTTAGGAAACAAAGTGATTGGGCCACTGTTTACTAAAGGAAATTTGAATGGAGACATTTATTTGGATTTGTTGGAAAATACAAACAATCTGCATGAAACCATTGAAAATCAAAGAGGATGGAAGCCCTATACTTGATGAGGCTGAAATGTATTTCCAGCAAGACGGCGCTCCTGTTCACTATGTTCTTCCGGTTCCGCAATAGATAGACGACAAGTTTCCAGATAAATGGATCGGGCGAAGAGGGCCTACAGAATGGCCTGCAAGATTTGACTTCATTAAACTGTTTTCTATCGGGCTATTTAAAATCTATTGTGTTTACTCTACAACCTGAAAGTTTGGATGAAATTCGTCAACGCATCATCAAAAGTTGCCATGATATCCCACCACATGTCTTTGAAAATGCACGTCAGGAATTTAAACATCGCTTATATCATTGTTTGGCCAATAACGAGTAACATTTTAAACACTTATTTAAATAAAAAGTGATATTCTCTTGTGTTTTTGTTTTCTATCTAAACAATTTAAGATAAATAAAGATTTTACTAATTTCCTTGAAAACAAATCGATCGATTTTGAAAAATCAAACGTCAAAACACACGACCTCGAAAGATTTGCCAACCAAGCTATTACCCGATAGCTCTTGTCATTTAAAATTTTGAAGGGGATGACCCTGGGGGCCAAATAAATGGACCGGAGAGCAAATATATAGTATAACTTCAGAAACAACCGAAATACTTCAAAACCAGGATGTTGTGCACTGCGCGCCAATGGTATAGATAATTGAAATGAGCCAGAACATAAATACGTATTTTAAAATACCACTACTCGTAAACATAGCTTTCATTGCCAAACCCATCAACCGGCGTATTGTCAGTAGTACGCTTTACACGGATTTTGCATCAAATATTCGAGCAAATTCATCTCCAGAAGGGAAAAACTGGCAATTACTATACGACACTTTATTGGCATTGCAATAACTACTTCGAAAATACTAGTGACGTTGAGAATATTTATCTGTTTTTTCATTTAGGACCAATATATCCCAATTTCATTGATCTAGTTTTAGAAACAAGTTTCCTGAATGAATGCATTATGAAATTAAAGGCATACATGTCACCGGCGTATAGGTCTCTTGAACGGCCCTTACGCAACCCTACATTTCCTAAGCCTCAAGCCCTTTTAGCAAAGTTGAGAATAGGCTGGAGTCCCAGCACCTTAACATTTTGGGAATCCAAAGTGATGGACTCAGTATAGTCTGCCTGTAGTATCTCAGAGCCTCATAGCGACGCGGAACATGCGTCGAGGTCTCTTCGTCTATCTGGCAGCACTCACACAAGGGATCCTCAGCCACCCCCATCACATGCAGATACCGCCTCAACGTGTTCTGGCCAGGAAACTATCCCACCAGCAACCTTAGGTGGGCTTTATCCTAAGATAAGCAAAAGTGTTCGTCCCTAGCACTAGGCCCTACGATGAGCTCCCTTGCTTGACGAAGATGCCTAGATGTGCTTCTCCATCTCTCAGAGTGTTCCCTCGAAATCCACTGCTCGATTTTCCTGATGACAACGAGCTTGTCCGCTGATCCTGCTTTTGCAAGAGCGTCCTCCATATCATTGCCCTTCATTCCAGCGTGTCCCGATAACTAGCGATACCGAATGCCTTGCGATAGCGTATCCAGAGCCTCCCTGCATTGCAATACAATTGTGTCTTCATTGCAGTCTGGCTGGCTGAGAAGGTTATTCTTCTGCTAGGCCCTTCCTCCTCCAAAATGCGGGATATGCAAGATATAATCGCAAAGATTCCCGCTTGAAAAATAGTGATTTATCCAACCGAGAGGCAGGGAAAGCCTAGTTCTAGGCCCAAAGACTCCGATGCCTCTCCAGATGTACCAGATCTGCCCACTCTCGTCGGAGACCCTCCGGCTTCTGGCGTTTCACCCCATCCTCGTTGGATACCCCAAATTAAACTTGCGAGGGGCTATTAAGGGGTGTCATGTAAAAAACCTTCAAAACGTCAAAAAAACCATAAGATGTCAACTTGCATACTAGTTAGTTTTTAGGGTGCAAACAGTCATTCCACGTTTGCTCACTTGGGTCGTTGTAAGCGCGATCCAAAGCGTCCATCCATGAAGGAATATCTGAACGATACGAGATACTTTTCACTTCCCAAAAATGCATTATTGGTTGCAGAGAGTCACTTAGTTCCACGACTTCAAATTGTAAGTGTTTAAAAGGTGACGAAGGAAGGTTTGGTTGAGTAGCAAGGCCGCATCTGGATGATTGTATTTGTCTGCATGTATATACAATTGATATATTTGCTATTTGAGAAAATTATTACTGACTAGCAATGAAATATATTTATATTAGCTGTGCCAGACGGCATGGGTATCATGTAATTAACCTATAAGATGTCATCTTGCAAACTAGGTAGTTTTTAGGGCGCAGTCATTCCACGTTTGCTCACTAGGATCGTTGTGAACGTCCATCTAAGGAGGAATCTCTCAACTAAGCTAGACGCATTTTTGGTTGCATATGTTTAGTGAGGCCAAATGGTCTTTGTCTATAGTTTTTATCTCTGAGAGGAAAGTTGGTTGAATAGCAAGATCGCGTCTGGATGATTATGTGTATTGGTCTGCATACCTATAAAATGATGATATTTGCTGGGTGAGAAAATCATTACTGAATATGCTGCCAATGAAGTATATCTATTGGCTGTGCCTGACGGGTTACTTTTATGTTGTGCTTTCTGAAGAGAGGTTATGTTCAAAGTTATAAATTACGAAAAACTGAGGAGAATTACGGAAATCACCGCGCCCGCGTTGTGTGTAATTACTGTTAGCATGTATATGGCTTGTAATTCGACAGTTTACAGTGAATATAATTGTTTATTATCTCTCTCATTTTTGAAATTCAACAAATTTGTATATGTAATTTCCAGAATAGATAAGAAAAAGTGGATGCGCAGCTAATTTCTTGCTTTGAATCTCAATTAAGTGTATTTGAGACAAGAACCCAATGTAATTATCATCAACACATATAACTTACAGCTTAGACCTCCAGTAATGCCATCTCAGAAGCAGATTCTACATCACAACAGAGCCAAAGATTGATAACAAGCCTCATGACGTTTAGGCAACACGTACAACTAAGTGCTAAGTTAGTATCTTGTAGAAAAACCTACATAATGTAACAAAAGACAGCATAATTTCAAAAAAAATATCGGCATAATGTCACTTTTCAAGATTCGTGATACCCGTGCAGATCACCCCTGCTCATGACTGGATCCTCCCTTTGCAGTTCGACTAAGATGGCAGTGTGGCCTTTCACAGGATTCAAAAAGGCCCAGCTGCCCTGAGTCCACAATCGACGTGTGACTACTCTCGCCTCTCTGCGGACGACAAGATTCAACGGCGGGAGATCCATCAGAGCAGCCATTGTACCCAATGGCGTTGTCCGCACTGCGCCTGTAATACTGATATAAGCCAAACGCTAAATTTGATTGAGTTTGGCCTTAGCTCTCCTGGTTCCCATGCAAGGTCATCAAACCGGAAGCCGTACAAGAGAGATGGATATATTATCGTCATATAAAGCCAGTGCACCACTTTGGGATTAAGTCCCCACCTCACTCCGACAACACACATACATACTCTCTCCCTCTCTCTCTCTCTCAGTTTGCAGTCCAGCATAATTCCTAGATATTTTGCAAATGTCTTTGTACGTAATAGTTATGCCGTTCAATTAATTGTAGAACTTTAAGCCAATACATTTTTCCACTCTGGAGATATATTTTATCCATAATTCAGTTACAATGATTTAGAAATTATAACTCATTAAGATGACATGTTTATAAGAAGTCGCTGTATTATGCTTAGGTGTATTTTTTACCCCTGTTTTTTAATCACCCAGTGCACAACAAAATTACCTATTTCAAATTGCGGTTTTGTTTTTAAAAATCTCTAGATACAGCCCAAAAGCTTTCCATTCCACATGTAGAGCTTTACTTGACATTTGTCACACACGAATCATTGACTTATCCATTGTGGTTGGTGCTCACGTATATAGTATTTTAATGTCAACCTGATCGCCCGAATTTTAAGCTACTGATTATTGTGAAATAGAGTTATTTAAAATTTGTCATACTTGGAACATTGACTAATCATATATCAAGTTTAGAGAAAAGGAATCAAATTTGAAAAAGCGTCTAATTTGAGACAGTGGTGTAGGGGAGACCTAGGAGAGTTGTGACAATTTTTACATAAGGGGTTATCTCGCTCAAGAAATATTCCACAGTTATGAATCATGTGAATTAATTTAGCTCCATTCCTTTTGTTTTCAAAACCATCACCAAAATTAATTAAAGTATTATAGTTTCTGAAAAGACCACTCCCTCTGTCACAACTCTCCTGTCACCGAGGTAAGCTGTGACAGGTACCGAGGTAAGTTGTGACAGCATTGTATTTAATCTATTGGATATAAAAAAATTCCATTACATATAATATAAATAAATCAAACACATTTTTTACCAAAACAGTACTTTAATCATCTTTTAATACCTACCAACTAAAATATTATTATTATTATAATCAGTACAAAATCTTAATCTAATCAGATTCACAATTATGACAAACGTAATGCAGCTCGTCTCCAGTACCTACAATCTACGTGTGCCTAGCCCTTGCATTCCAGGCATTGAACCCACTGCTCATTCGATCTGCTGTCTGCATGGGCTTCAAGATAAACCAAACAAAAGCAATTATTTGCTGCTTCTTCTTCATCACTTGTTCTATTCTTCTTATTAGTCTTCTTAACTTTTTTAGGTTTCTTCTTTTCTTTGCTTAAGACACGCTTCTTAACATTCTTAGACTTCATATTAGCGTCTATAGCAGCTATTTCAACCTTCGTGGGAGTATCAGGAAGAACAGCAGATTTGATTTGACATCTAAAATTAATAAAAAACATTGTGAAAATAGCGCGGCAGAAAAATAGCGCAGCAGAAAAATAGCACAGCAGAAAAATGGATTAAGATAGAAGAGTTGTGACAGGCTGTCACAACTCGCCTAGGTGTTTAAAGTGACGACTGGGTCCGAATAATCATTCATATTTTCTAAAAACGATGCGCACACAAAAAAGAGACTTGAATAACTGTAAAACTTAAGAAAAAATAACACATGAATGCACATATACTAAGACATAATATATATTCAAATAAAATTTTGAAGAAAAACTTACTTTTCGCATTTTTTTGTACACTGACGATATATTGACGCAACCGCGCCTCGTGCGCCACCGGCAGGTACTCAGTCGAGTAGCGCGTGTCGAGAGCGACAAACAAGCGTTGTTGCCAGCTCGCTAACTACAATAGGTAGGGAGAAATCGTCCTTGTCACAACTCACCTCTGTTACAACTCTCCTAGTTCTCCCCTAACTTTATATCTTTGTAGCAGCATCTGCTAGTAATACCAAAAAGTTGTGAACTAAGATGCAGTAGTATTCTACATGTGTTTACAGTTTAGTTTTGCATATGGTTTTGCTGTAACATCACAGCTTGTTACTTCTTGAGAGTTAAAAATATTTGTATAGTGCGACAAAAATTAATAAATATATATATATATATATATATATATATATATATAAATATAATAAAAGTGATTACTAAGAGTAAGGTAAGTTACTTACAACAATTGGCTGATATAAATTTAGTAGTTTACAGATACCTTATTTATTTTACTTTACAATATTGTGATTTTGTTAGGTGTATAACCTAAATATGCTTGTGTAAACTTTTTAACGGAAAATTCCTAATTTGAGATACCCAAGTGTTCCTAATTAACTTTTTTGCTAATTAGGCCCTGTATCAAGATGTAGATGGCTGGAGACACAAGAGTAAGGAGATGGATTATTTAAAAGCCTCAAAAGGATTCGGGTGGATACCTTCCAACTCCAGTTCAAGTTCAGAATGCAGCGGAAGCCTTAAGTTGGATGATTCATCTTTAGGCGGAAGCAACATGAAGGCGATGCTGAATATTTATTTTGTACGGGTCGATTTTCCGAAGATAAGAAGGGTGAAAAATGGGCAAAATACAGCCATGTAGTAGATTTTGCACATAAAAATAGTGAAGAGATTACCAATCAAATTTTTATTTGCACTTTCTGCAAAAGAAAGGGATTTTTTGAATAGAATCTCAAATTAGGGAACCAGCTGTAAATTTACAAAAATATTTACTTTTTTTTAAATATACTTTTTTTCTGTAAAAAAATACATTTAATATTATTTTTTTATTTTAGGGTATGCTAGGAGCACAAATCGCAAGTTTATTTAAAAAATTTAAAAAGTACTTTATTTTTCCTTTTCAAAAAAAAGTATCTCAAATTTGTTTTTATTTCCTCTACTGTTAACGACCAAGTATGTGGTATTGTGGCAACACCATTTAGGTCCAATTATTTACTAACTATTCCACTTGAATAAGTTCAATTAGCTGTAACTCTATGCCGAGGTTTGCACATTCAGCGTGCGTCATGAACACGACTGTTCGCCCGTCGATGATCAGCCAAAAACAAACAACTTGTCCGCAAAATATATGTCACTCGAACATGTACATCTCTAGAACTCTCTCAAAGCTAACCTCACTCCTTTAGCATGCCATTCATCACTCATGACGCATATTTCAATACTACCACATCCAATGTGTCAACAAAACTCCTTTTCGGACGCGTTTCCAGAGGCCACATGAAAGATGAATCTCACTCGAATTTCCGATGCTCTTATGACGTACAACTGCGACAGAAATGTATTTATAGTTCATTTGAAAATTCATAATGCCTTTCCATCGGCCTAAATGGGTATGATGAGATATTTTCCTTTACGCATAAAGTTCGCCCGTTATATCATCAACGCAACCGAAGTTTGGAAAAGGAAGAAATTGCTAAAATTGCCAAAGTTGCTTTGTAGGAATCTCTGGTGTATTTTCCACATACATGGATGCTTTCAAGTTGATAGACATCGGCTTATACGTTGTTGCTCTACCGAATACCGCACAAACACACACATATACAGGGTGACTTCGAAGTTGAGTCATTTATTTTAACAGTGAGTAGATCTGATCAAAAGAAATATTTTTTCCTTTATCATTTTTCTGGTAAAATTAAAGTAACAAAGTTATAGCCCTTTGGAAGTTTGAGTACCGCCCTGTCTCAATAATAATATTATGTGCTCGTGTTTGGCAACAACGGATATAATCCGCCTTATCCTTTCGTTGCATCGGAAACAAAAAAGCGAAAGAATTTGAAACGATGTTTTTACTACAATGTACAATTTTGTTCAGTTGTATTCAGTCGATGTGTCAGTCGGTAACGCGTGAGTGAATAGTGGTGTTTGTTGCGTGGCTCAAACGAAATAAAAAATGGCACATGTTTACGAAAATGCTGAATGTAGTACAAAGGGCTCGTGAATCAGGTGACTTAAGACCTCACAGGGGAGGGCATGCCGGTGCTCCAAGACCGCACGATCAAATACAGGTCCGCACTGAAATACTTGTCGGGAGAATACTTTATAAAACAACATAACATGTTTTTTCTATTTTTTTTTTATTTTTACACACATATTTTGGTTTATCTTCCTTCTACAACCATCATCTGAAAATTAATGACTCAACTTCAAAGTATACACCGAAAATGAGTACAATGAAACTGGCCGGATTTCTAATGAGTTGTTTATCATAATCTTCCGATTAAGGTCTCCATGGATACAGAATTCGCACAGTTTTCAGGTTATCTAAGGTCAAAGTTGAGAAGCGAAAGGTTGGGAGATCTCGAAACTGGAGATACTACAGACCAAAATATGTGAATTGACCTAAACATACATTAGCCCAAAGGCTGATAGTTTGCGAGACGGTGTCAAAGTTACAATTTTATGTTCCATTTTTCCTTACTGCTTGAGAAGTATTTCAGATTTTGGTGGTAAATTCTATATCGAAAACTATCAACTTTTGGACTGAGGTATGTTAAGGTCAATTCACATATTTTGGTCTGAGTATCTCCGGTTTCGAGATTTCCCAACCTTTCGCTGACACCCACCCTGTAAATGCCTGTCCTAGTGTTTCTTTGCTATTGAGGCCCTCTATAATACTAATGATCCTCAATAATATAATTGATGTTCTTAAGGAAAATATTCGTCGAGCTATTGATGAAACAGACCCACAAACTATCAAAAATGTGCTTCAAAATTGGGTTAAGAGGATGGACTACTGCTAGGCCAGCCGCGGCAACCATTTAACTGAAATCGTTTTTTATAAATAACCGGAAGGTGTATTCTTTTGAATAAGGTATCGAGTGTTACATATTATTGGAGAGTGAAGTTTTAATACCTCTTTGCCGCTGCTCAGGAATTTATGGCTGGCTAGCTAATGTTCTTTTGGTGTGAATGCTCTATAGCTTTACTAAATACATACATGTTTGTGTTGCATATATGAGGGATGATGGATACGAATAAGGATTGTATGCTATAAAGATTTGTTTCAATATACGCTAATACATCTTCACTCATAAGATTTCAAGAAATGCAACAGATGTTAAAACTCACCTTTTCTCGAAAACGTCAACTTGTAGCATACACCGTTATTCGTCCGAACGCTTCAAATATCTGTTATGACTACAAGAATATTATATATATATATATATATATATATATATATATTATATTAAGCTTTATCCATACGTTTTGCATGTAAATATTATGATAATGAATAAAATAGTCTTACCTGGCACTTTTAGTTTTACTCTCATGATTTCTGAAATACGCATTTTAATTCGATATTCTGAGTGGGAAAGCGGCTGGCAAAAACTCCCACGAAAGCTTCTCCCACGTGGAAAAAACTTTAAATCTGTTATGAAGAATATTACTGTGGAGTACCTAATAGGCGAAAATATCTCATGAAGCTGGATAGAAATAGGATTCTCACAAAATAAATTATCACTGATCAACAGCCAAAAAATATCCTAAATAAGTCCAACAAAATATTACTATTTTTAATGTGGTAAAACCGGAATGAAACTTATTTTTCAATATTAGTTCAAGTTTTAGATATACGGTAATTATATGTGTTCCTGCTGTGACAGTGTTAATATACTGCAATTCACAAGAATGCACGTGCTACATTTTTATATTCGGCAAGGAAAGATGATGTAATCGGCATGATTGTGTTACGTTATACATACGTGTACGTTATATTATTTTATATTAGCCATTTTTTCCTCAGTTGGCTGACAGCGTTCATGCAAGATGTCTCGAAAGTGTGTAAACAATCCAGATCAGTTTTGTTACGTGTGTGGTGATGTGACTTTTGCGTCTCAGAGAAGGTCTATTACTCCACTAATAACAAAGGCATATCAGCTTTATTTCGGTTGTAAACTAGGTGATCAAGACAAACAGTGGGCACCCCACATCTGCTGTAATACATGTGCTTCAAGTCTGAGGAGCTGGTTAAATGGCAAAAAACGGTCTATGCGTCAGGAAGAAGATATGCCATCAACGTCAAGAGATCCTGATTTTATACCGAGCACGTCACACCACCAACCGCACAAAATAACACAGTCAGAATTAAATGATCTTGTAAGAGATTTAGAACTTCCAAAATGTAAGGCAAAGTTACTTGGATCAAGACTGCAGCAGTGGAACTTGTTAAAAAACGATGTTTTCTGCAGTAACATTAACGGTTTACTGGCGGCTTTAAATATAAACTATAACCCAGAAGAATGGAGATTGTTTATACACAGTTCAACATTGAGTTTAAAGGCAGTGTTATTGCATATTGGAAATATTTTACCATCTCTTCCTGTAGGGTATGCAGTTCACATGAAAGAATCATATGACAATATGAAGTACCTATTGACATGCATAAAATACGATGAGCACCAATGGCATATTTGTGGCGATCTGAAAGTTGTTGCACTTTTACTTGGGCTGCAGCTAGGCTACACAAAGTTTTGCTGTTTTTTGTCTGAATGGGACAGTCGGGCAAAGGCACTTCATTACACCAGACAAAACTGGCCTGTTCGTCAATTCCTAGAGCCAGGTCAAAAAAATGTACAGCATATGCCATTAGTAGATTCGAAAAAATTTTTATTACCACCACTGCATATCGAGTTGGGCCTAATGAAAAACTTTGTCAAGGCATTAGATAGAGATGGGTCAGCTTTTCAATACCTGCGTCAGAAATTTCCAAGACTAAGTGAGGCAAAGGTTAAAGAAGGTATTTTTGTTGGGCCACAGATTCGAAATATTTTGAAAGATACACAGTTTGAAAACACTTTAACAGGTATTTAAAAAACTGCTTGGAATGATTTCCGTCTGGTGGTCACTAATTTCTTATGAAGTAGAAAAGCTGACAACTATAAAACCCTTGTCAAAAATATGCTGTCATCGTATCAAAAGATGGGCTGTAATATTTTCCTGACAATTGCGGAGCCGTAAGTGATGAGCACGGCGAACGTTTTCATCAGGATATTTCAACAATGGAAAAAAGGTACCAGGGAAAGTGGAATCCTTCCATGCTTGCAGACTACTGTTGGACTCTTGGTAGAGATGCTCCAGAAACGATCCATAAAAGAACAGCAAAAAGACAGCATATATAGTGATTCTTATAAGTATATGAATCTTGTTACTTTTTTAATATATCCTTAAAAATAAAAAGTTTTTTTTCTAAACCGCAACTGATTTTTTTATTTCATTGTCATTTTTGGATTCAGCGACCCAAAATTAACAAAGAAGTGCACTTTTCCCACAAGATACAATTAAAAAACTAAAATTTGTTGTCCAGTGTTATCAGAAATTTATTCGTTAGATTATGTTAAGCTTTATCCATACATTTTGCATGTAAATATTATGATAATGAATAAAATAGTCTTATCTGGCGCTTTTATTTTTACCCTCATGATTTCTGAAACACGCGTTTTAATTCGATATTCTGAGTAGAAAAGCGGCTGGCAGAAACTCCCACGAAAGCTTCTCCCACGTGGAAAAAACTTTAAATCTATTATGAAGAATGTTGATGTGGAATAAATAATTGGAGAAAATATTACTTAAAGCTAGACATAAATAGTATTCGTATAAAATGAATTATCAGCAAGGTTTCCGAAAATAACGCAACCTGGATATTAGTGAAAATGAATTTAGCACAGCTTTACCTACCTCGGTCGTTTCTTATACGTTTGCCGTTTATCTTTGATCAAATGGAACGCCCTGTATATTTTCAAGGCTGTTATTGATCCTTTTTATGAGCTTTACTTTCGAACTAAATTTCCCATAGCTCTAGAAGTGGCGATCCAAACCTTATGCAAACTTCCTCCTTTGAAGTGGCTATTCAGAATATACTAAAACACCCTCTATAGTGCGGTAGATCACAATTTGAGATCTGTGATGTGTTGGCAAATTGTAGCTTAGGTAAGGTGTCGAGTACACCCTATTTCACGAGTATCCATGACGGTAGAATGACAGCTGATTATCTAGTAATATTTCAAAATTCCCTTTATCGGCACAGGACTCATAACTCTGACGGATCCGTCAACGTCAGGTAGTCAGAGCCGTACTTTGTTTTGGTTCTTTGTACGCTACAGATTCATTTTGTACTTGTCTACAGCTCTTTCACTTAGATAAGTTCATTTGCTTACAAAAAATGAAACGCTACAAACAAGATTTACTAGATCTTGACATTCTCATCTGTAAGTTTTACTCTAAAATATGGTATCCACGCATCAAATTCATTACCTCAAGTTTTACTTTTGATCCGTTCAAAAAATCAAAGGGGAGGGGGACATTAAAGAAAAGCACTGTATACATAAAAGAGTGTGCAGTCTATAAGTTAAGTAAGTTTTGTGAGTCTTATAGCGAATAGAATGGAAAAGGCGAGAAGTGTTTAATTCATGACAGTATAGTAATAATAATAATGGTTTAATACGAATAGTGACGAAACGGTAGGGCGCCAGCTTATGCTGTTTTTCAACCCGACCTAAAAAACGTTGACACAAACTACAAGAACAAAAGTACCTACATTTAAATGGCACATTACACAACAATGACCACCAAAAAGAGAAAAGTTTAAAATATTACATTTTAGAAAAAATGAAGCAATCAATTACCTGTGGATATGGGCAAAGTTAAATTCTAGTCATCCGACTGCTTTAAATTCACCTTTAACCTTTTTTTAAAATCACTTAGGATATATTCTTTATACTGACTTGACAAACAGTTATAAAGTTTGGGTGCCCAGTACGAGAAACTACGTGGGAACAATGCTGTCGTATGTCGCGGGATGAGAAGATGCATTTATTCCCAGAGGAGCTTCGATCGAACTGACAGAAGAGGTTAGCTTTGAATAAAGATAATATGGCGCTTTAAGAAGAAGGGTCTTATGAAACAGAGATAGGCAATGCAGTTTCCTCAATTCGTTCGTCTTAAACTATCCCGATTGGTCAAAAGCGCTACTAATATGATTAAATTTACGGGTTCCATAAGAAAATCAGATGCATGAGTTTTGAATTATCTGAATCCGCTCGGCATCACGTTGTAGGAGAGCAGCTCCATAAACAGAGTCACCGTAAGATAATTTTGGCAGGATTAGGGATTCCCAGAGTTTAAGCTTGAGCTGTGTTGACAGGACACTTTGACTCGGGTATAACTGACGAAGGACAGTACAGGACGCATTGCATAGTTGGTTACCACGTTTAGTGAAGCGTAGCGTAGCCAGATACCAAGGTTTTTGCATTCGTTGACAAAGGATATGTCTTCATTATTCACCACAACATTAACGCGATATTGATTCCAAATAAAATGCAGCAAGATTTGCCAGCATTCAATTTTAGATTGTGAGCACTAGATATGTCAAAAGTGGACTGCAGGTTTTGATTTATTTGATGATGGCCAAGCATATATTCATCAGGATCGAATCTGTTATAAAGTTGGATATCATCGGCGTAATGATGACTGAGTAGATGGCGGTTTCATGAAAATCACATATATAAGGATCTGATAGAAGAGGAAGGAGAAATAGATACTTGAGGGACACCAAAATTTCTGAATAAAGAAGCTGATATATTGTTTTCATATATGACAGACTGTGAGCGATCAGTTAAGTAGCTTAGCTTCTAATCTGCGTGCAAGGTCAAAGTATCTAAGCTTTTTACAGATAATATTTGGGTCAACCGTATCGAAGGCCTTGCTAAAATCAAGAAGAACTAAGCAAGACAGCTTTCCTTGATCAGCCGCCCTTTAAATATCATCCGATATAGAGGAGCGCAGTGGTGTGCTATGTAATGGTCTGAATATACAAGGCATTCTATTTAAAACATGTATGTTTGGGTTTCCACGTAGTTACGGATCGCCATGCACAGAGCGCCATATTTTCAAAGCGAAGAGAATAATATATTCGCTTACAATTTTTTGAAGTAAGCTTCAGATAGCTTTAATAATAACGGAGCTTTCCTGATATATCAGTTTCCACATAGAAATTACCTGATTCCGTTAGATCACGTATATCAAACAAATACCTTTCACCTCAAAAAGTACAGGTCAAAGATGTGATACTTGTTTTTCCAGTAGGCAACGTATTACCGAATAATCTAAGCGATATTGCTGATAAAACTTAAATTGAAGTTGAAACAAAAAATTCATATTTGAGAAAATTCAACATGAAATTGTAGGGTTGGTACATCTGAAATAAAATGAATTTAAATGTAGTAATTCAAAATCCTCATGTCCATATATATGCGTATATGTGAACCATGTATATGTATAGTTATGTAAATATTCCCCTAAGTTTCAAGTAATTCATTTTCACGCACAAGAATTAATTCTTATGTGGGTAATTGCAGTTTATTTGCATATGTATATGTATGCTAGTTTTAGTTATGTGTGTGCAATACAAGAATACACTCTTATTACTATTATTATTACAAGAATTTCAACATATTGGTAAAAAATAACATTCGACAACATGTCGATTTATACTATGTTTTTTCACACTCTCCGTTAATTCATCAAACAGTACCGCTTCAACAATGAAAGAGTACCATCAAAAACAAAGTGTAGAAGAAACCTAAAATCTAAAGATATCACACTGCTTATCACAGTTTCATGGTTTAAAAAGAAGTTTGTGTTCGATAATTGGAAACTTGCGGTTGTCTATATTTTCCATTCTGCCCATCACGGCATTCCTGTAAATGACCTGTGACACCAAATTTTTGTCCTAAACAAACGAACAAACTGACGCAGAAATGTCTGGTAAAACGATCTGGACCCATCCGGGAAGCATCAGCAGCATCTTCGAGACTCTCACTGTAGACCAGCATCATGTCAACAAATTTGTTACTGCTACTGTAACGGATTATCTCAGACTTTTTTTAGCACCAAGTATCTTTGATACCTTAAATCTTCGACAGCCGATGTGTATAGGAAAGTTCTTACAATCACAATGCCCTACACCTCATGTAATTGATTACGTGAGTCTACGATAAACATACATAGCTGAAAAATTATACACAGGTTGTCATTTTCAGTAGTTTTAGTCATAGCTATTGAAGAGCAAGGCACTTCATATGTACATTATGCACAATAGCTCAAAACAGTGTTCTCCAAAGAGTTTTAATCTGAGAGAGGTTTTCCATCCATGTTTAGTTGGTCTACACAACCACACTGTATAACTATGGTAACAGATTCATAACTTCTTGTAATAAAAACCGATTTTTGAGTATTCAAAAGAGAATAATACAAAACTGACAGGTTATTGGAGGCATTGACTTTGTGAAATATCAAACATTGCAGAAAATCGGAAACAATAAATTATTTTCCTTTCGACTTTCCCTGGCGGCTTTACGTGTCTCTATTATAACGTGAAATGCGAGAATTAAGGGACAAAAAAAATAGAGTACAATAGTGTTCCTGTTATATGCTATGTCTTTGAATACCTTGAATAAAAATCTCGGCTACTTCAGAACACATGCGTTTACGGGGCTTTTTGAACGAAATCCGCCGAGTGTACCACAAGTTTCTCGATTGTAGTACTTTTTCGTCATGTTCTGAAATAGTGAATTCAACATTGTATGTTTGCTACGAAGGAAATTGATACTACCACCACATGATATCAGTTCTAACATTGTAGGTTATAGAAAAGGTATTAGCTAAAACGTTGACTTTACCAAAATTGCCTACATAAATATGTCTTGAATAACTAGTATCAAACCTTGCGGATGGTTCGTGAATGATTCTGTCGAAAAATCCATTGTTTTCACCACTTTTCTCTTCGTAGAGTCACTGTTCTGCATTTTGCAATAAACTTTAACAGAACTCGATTGCTTGTACTAATAGCCGCTCTTTCGACGATAATCCCTTTCGTGTCGTGTTGTTTCCTGCATACCAGATGCCTTACAAATCTGTAAAGGGACATTGTTGGAATACCGTATCAAGCTCTCGGCAAAATGTCACATCTGATGATGTAGAAAAGTACAGTCTGACATAAATGCTGGCATTGTGGAAAATACTTGTGTGCTTTTAGGAATTGACAATGATGTAGTATAAGTACAAAAAGCCAGCGACCACTTGATTTTAATCATACGTAAAATGGATTTTTTACATTAATGTATGGGATTCTTCTGTGTCACTCAGCAAGATGCTGTCATTCTTCCCCAGTAAAGATAAGAAAGACAATTCTGAATACTAGGTTCCTTCTGTATTAAGTTTGGGGCTTTGAAAGGCTCCACCTCGGCCGAAATATACAAAAAAAGGTAAACACCTACGTATGTTTATCCCATTTTATTAATTTTTGGCATATATCTTTAGTGTCCCTTACTGGTGAACTGATTGAATTTTCAGCTTGATTCGTCAATTGAATGCAGAAGCTGGTTCAATAATGTGTTGAGGATCCACGATTTCTTATACAATCATCGACACGCCTGGCCATCGTGCTGATAAGGTGGCAGATATCCTCATATCTCATTCCAGGCTACTGCAACTTCGTGAGTAAGAGCTGCTTAAGTAAGATGATGCAAAATCAACAGCCTGCGACCTATCATGTCGCAGACATGTTCAATTGGAGATAGGTCAGGTGATCGAGGTGGCCAAGGGAAACGGTTGATGCGATGCGATGTTGATCCATGAAGGCTAACTCTCAATAAGCGACTGGAAAGTTAACATTTAACTGACACCGGAAATATACGAAAACTGAAGGCTTCTTTATCATCCAACAATACACGCAGCCACCACAAAAACTTAGCAGAAAAACCTGACCACTTTATCACTTGTTGTTCATGGCAAGATAAATCGATATGTAAACAATTCTTGAATTCTAATAAACATACGTAGGTGTTTACCTTTTTTTGTCACTCAGTATACATTGTAACACTCCGCATGCTTCTAATTATCTTGAAATTGTGGTTACTCATATCGTCGCCTTTCTCACGAAGTGTCCTAACTGACAAAATAGCAAACATTGAGATAATCCGCATATAGGTGTATTATTCCATGCCGGTTAATCTGACTTAGAGGCATAACTATATATCTATTAGTATAGGTAACAAATCATTAACTCCTGGGTGTCTTATCTGTCAAGGTAAATACATAATTCCCACGAAGAGACCTAAATGAGGATAGGTCTCATAGTATGCTATAATCGTTGCTAGTATACGCACCTCGGTGGCCGAATCATGGCTAAAGTGAAGGGAGACTCTGCCCACAGTGCAATTCATACTGCGGTAAAGGGAGCTGGAGATCTTTTTGAAGTCTCACAATTCTATCCGGTTTTTCGATTGGCCAGAAGACGTCAACCTTAATTAGTAATCCCAATGAATATTTTGACATCACGGAACTTTCAAAAGATTTAAGAATGTTGTCCACAAGGCAAACTGAGAAAGGGCAAAATATTAAATGGACGGGTATTATGGACTTTATGGTAAGAAAAGACACATGCCCACTAAAATATTTTTCAAGTCTAGACACCACGATAATAGTTATGACAGTATTGAGTTAAAAAGACCGTTGAGAGATAGTAATAATATAAATGATATTAAACTACAACAACTTAATAAGGAACCAGCAAAAATAAGAAAATAGAAATACTCCGACTAAATTTCCTTATGTGAAAATCCAACACCCGTCGTACGCTTACCAGAATTCCAACACTTTTTTAGAAATTTGCCCCTAAAACGGAATGAAATAAGTATTACAACTGTTGCCTTTATTTTTTTGTGTATTATAACACATCAAAATTAGCTGGTGATATGTCAAAAGATAATGTTTAAGTTAGTTGTTTTTCTTTTAGTTTTTATTTCAATAAAAATTGCTTTGACGTTTCGAGTTGCTTTCTTCATCTTATCACCTAATATTTGTGTCATAATCTACATCAATTAAGGGCTTGGACACTCTGAGAAATGTTGTAGGAGGTAGCCAAAATTCAAAAGTCGATCTAAACTTTTTTACAAAAATTCTGCTGTCAGCAGACCAACGATTACTTAAAAAATTATCAATCAACACATTTTTGAGATAATCGCCCCTTTGGTTTTAATATGATTCTTTGCTTATAAGTAAATGAAATAAATTCTGTGAAAATTTAAGCATATCGAAATTCACAATAAAAACAACATTATCAAAATTCCCCACAACTTTTCAGACAACCCCGTTTTGATCTCTGAATATTTGGAGTATAATTCACTTGATACGCATCTGTTCAATATAATGCTGCATTGTACGTTAGATTCCCCTTATAGCTATTGACGTGCAAAACTAAAAGGAAAAACAATATCCGCCCGGAGAATCGAAGCAAAGCGAAACATAGAGCAGATGTTGCAGTGCATCCCTCCCTTGATTCCGTCCTGAAATAACCACAAAACCTTCAGGATGAAAACAGCAAGTTTTATTACATCAGCACCCAAGGCGATGTTATTAGAACTCCAAGCGCTTTTTGATTATACGATTTTTGCTAGCAGAAGGTTATCCCGGATTTTGTTCACTCATTTCAAGTTCATTAGTTGATTGTTCGCTATAAAAGGTTGTGGATGAATTAGAGATGGGTCGGTGAGAATTCCGAGAATCATTGATAATTTGAAAAGTTTTAAAGCCCTGAGCAGTGCTTGTAAGATACACTTCTCCATATACTCAAAGAAGGGTCAACTGTCATTCACTAGTTGTTCGCCTCAGCTCAATACACCCGCGGCCCTATGTCCAAAATGCAAAAACTCAGACAGTTCTGATGTGAGATCGGCACGGGTATTAAGTAAAAAAAAACTATAACAGGTCAACAAAAAAAAAAACTATAAAGTGTCATTTTTCATCTCTGAGAAGAAAGTTGGTTGAATATAGCAAGATCGCATCTGGACGATTATGTGTATTGGTCTGCATGTGTATATGATATTTGCTGTGTGTGAAAATTATTACTGAATGAGCTGCCAATGACGTATATCTATTTTCTGTGCCCGACAGGTTGTTTATATGTTCTCCTTTCTGAAGACAGGTTATGTTCAAAGTTATAAATTACGGTTTATCCCGTTTTTATTTGTTTTCAAAAATTTTGAGGAGAATTACAGAAAACCACCACCCCACCCCCATTGTGTGCAATTACTGTTAGCATGTATATGACTTGTAATTCGACAGTGAACAGTGAATATAATTATTTCTTATCTCTCTCATTTTTGAGATTCAGCAAATTTGCATATGTAATTTCCAGAATGGATAAGAAAACATGGATGCGCAACTAATTTCTAGCTTTGAATTTCAAGTAAGCGTGTTGAGACAAGAATCCAATGGAATTATAATCAACCCATATTATTAGCACACAAATTCTCACTATGCACCTGTGCGTTGCCGGTTCCTTCTAGCTATAGTATACAACTTCTCCAGTAATGTCATCTCTGAAGCAGATTTTACATCACATCAGAGCCAAACATTGATAACTGAAGCCCCATGATGCTTAGGCAACACGAACAACTACAAAACGAGTTCACAAGTCTACATCAGCTAGTGCTAAGTTTGCATCTTGTAGAAAAACCTGAATAGTCTCACAAAAATACAATACAATGTCAAAAAAAATCTACCCAATGTCACTTTTCAAGATACGTACCTAATACCCGTGTGGATAGATATCGTCCATAATCATTGAAATGACAACCTGTCAATCAGCTGAGTATTCACAAGGCTATCACCAGTGCAGTACTATCGAAAGGCTGAAGCAAACGTGTTTTATTTTTATGTCTGTGACCATGACCAACAACCCTTACCTGCCTCCGACACTAGACTTATACACTACCGATGACTGCTGAAAAGCATGATACTACTTTTCATATGATTGGTGATGGTTACAGATACAGGCATCAAACAGAATCACTCCATTTTGCCAGCAGGTCACCGTGCTGCGAGAAAGTAATTGAAAGTTTGGAGAATACTATTTTAGACGTCACTTGTCCGACTTTTGTGAATACAAGGATGTTTTTAACTTAACTATGATTAGCCCATCTCTAACAAAAATTTGGAAAAAATAGAAAATGCCTGTCGTCTGTTTATCTAATTCGAAGAGCAAAAAACGGTAATATCGAAATCGGTGAATCATTTTAGAGACTCCTGCTGATCTTGAGAAGAAATTTTGGGATACTGTAATTTGGGGCTCTTATTATTACAAAGTTTCTGATCCTGGTGATACTAAGAGTCTGTTAGACATAATAGTCTTACATACTTTCCATACATTTGCCGCAGAAGCAAATATGCTTTTTCCTTCATATGTTGAGATGTAGATGATTACATTATATCGTACTTGAGTGGACATTCTACAGTTACGAGCCCTGTGGTCAAAACCTACATGCCCAGAACAGAACCAATGTATATAGTGGGGAATATATGTACATTAAAACCTAACCTCTTCTTGATATTGGAGAGCATAGATGGAATTACACCACATAGAAATTTGTATCAGATTCTTTATTTGAAAGACCCATTTCCAGGCAAAAAATTGGCCTTGATAGGTTGAAGGTGTCAGCTGATTGCAGATTATTGGCGAAGACGTGCGACCGTACGAGAAACAAAAGACGCCAAATCGCAAAATCTTGATGGGAAGTTCCATTACTTCCGTGCTGCCTGTTTAGAATCAGACGTCATCCATATATCTGTATCATTCAATTCTAGCCAAAAAGTATTGGTTATCTATAGACCTAACACTCCCACCGTTGACCGTTTTATGTTCCATAAGATTAAGAATCAATGATGCTTTTGGTCCATCGTTCATATCCAACAAGTTTTTATTGATGGATTGCCACCTAAAGTCACAGATCTTTGCTGACTAGCAGCAATTTATCAATGTCATCGAAGCAATTGGGCTCCTTGAATCAATCATACTGTACAAAACCGTAAAGGGCAGTTGACCCATGTCACGTTCATCAAATTTTTATAATACACCTTGAAAGTAAAAAGCAATTTCGTTATTACTCAATCTATAACTTTTTTATCTCATTTAAAAATCGACTTATCCTTACTGTAAAAGCCGTTAGTATACCTTTGCAAATCAAAAACCAAAATGTTGTGCACGAATTCGGCATATAAAGACTTACGAAATATAGGACACACAATGTGGGTACGAATCCCAGTTACATCTAGAACCTTTCCAAATACCAACAGCAAATTATATGACAATAGTCCTAACAACAAATCAGTTATTTATCAACGTTATCGATTGGCCCATTTGACAGACAGAGTCCGTCCCCGACAATGGTGTAGAGCCAATTATTTATAGACGTATCGTTTACAGTGAACTGTATAAATTAGGTATATTTTGAGATGTTTAAGAAATCCGAAGCAAATAAACGGGTCTGATTTATGCAACTCAAAGGCATGAATAACTTATTAACAATCACACAAAGGAATTGAGACCGTGCATTAATTTTGTGTTGTCATACTACGTTTAAATGTGCATAATGAAACATGAGTCCGATTCACACGATGCATCTTACCTCATCTTTTGATACGAATTGGTGTTTAAAGCATTTTTTCAATATTTTGGTATACATACTATCCAAATTTAGGAATTTTCTGGATATCACAGCTGCATTTCTACTAAATGAGGGGCTTCTTAAATTTGGCGAATTTTCGCAATAGCAGGATGTTTCTGTCACAGGTGCAGACCAGCCATTTCTCTTTAACTTTTACCGTAACAGGTTGATATTCGTTACTTATTTAAGAATGCCTATGAGCATGGTCCTACCTTACAAGATTTACAATACAATTTGCAAAGATCTCAAAGTGCACAAGACAATATAAGCCAAATAAACCTTGATACTATGTTTTTATTTCTAGGGACACCTAGTACAGTTCATAGAAAAACAAATTCGGATGACGTCTCGGAAACCCGTAAGTGTGCTTTCACCCAGTAGACAATCCATGATTTAGATACAAGGTTCACCATAGACTAGCTATCCATCAAATAAATATGAACCAAATACTTAGAAATAGCAAACTAGTTTGTTGGAGAACTCATACTTATCGTTTTGGAGGTAGATAGTTCAAAGGGCCGTCCAACATTCTTATGGGAAAAGTGAAACTCTGAGATTTGATTCTCCAAGAGATACTGATCAAATGTTCTGATTGAACCAACAGCGATCCGAAGCGCCCAGAAGGCTTATGAGTTTGGTGTTTATTCCTTATACAGTAACACCGACAAATCCATGCATTTTCAACTAAGTGTATTGCTTCCGATTGGAATCAGTCAATAACATCGCAAATATGTTAAAACTAAAAAGAACATTATCATAGGTTGTCAACTTTTACTTTTATTTACAAAGTTGGAAAAGTATCGCTCATGACCGGGTACTTCTCGAAAAGCACTATTATACCAAAATGACAAGGTACAGTTTTTTTCATTTATTAAGAGTGAAGTATCTCCAACCATTGGAATGAGACATCTACCGCTTTAGAAAGCATCGGCTGGATATCAAGACCACTAAATAAGATAACTGTTTTTATTATCTTATTCCTATCTAGTATACTATACCTATTTGAACTAGGCTCGATTAATGTGTTGAACCCCTAAAGTAAAAAAGCAACCTCTTATATGGTGCATATTTTAGTTCCACCGAGCTTGGCAAAAACGAAACCGATGAATTCGTCCCTTACTTGGTTGAGCACATAGCTTCTGATTACGATAACTCACAAAAGTTTATCACAGAAAGAACCGTTTTCAGACAGCTAAGGATACAGTAAGGTATCTGATCACTCAAATCAAGAGAGAATTAAAATCTGACCAGTGGACGCGACATTTTGATCGTATCCAACCAAGGCATCATTTCGGTGGTAACCGATCCATTAAGGCAGGCAATAAAGATATAACCAGCTACGGCAAAATTATGGTGACATCTAACTTATTTCACCAGGACACAATTATTATCAGTGAATTTTGTTGACTAGCTGATTTGATGGATATTTAATGCCTTGCTGATGCTCTCAAGCATACCTACTCCTTCAATTGGTCAGATCTTGATTGACTTGATTTGAGTCGCCAGATGCCATAGATACATTTTATCGGCTCACTGGTTGAACCTTTATTGTGCCTTAAATGTTTGGAAACCGTACTTTGAAGCCGTATTTGATGAATTAAGTCATTTTAGGCAGCAGCTGTACGCTAACTGAATAAAGGACGAGTTTTTAGGTTTCGCTTCCAAATTTCACCCAATTCGGTGCTGCTAGTGGGTATTTCGATACTCATCATGGGAGTTTTTTTCCCACTTGAGAAGTCAGGGCGCATTAATCGAGTCCAGCATTCAAGCCTATTATAGCCTATTTAAAGGTACCATACTCTAGTGGAATTAAAATGTGAAAAACGTATTACATCCTGCTCGCACGTCAGTCAGATATACTAAGTGACATATAAATCCAAACACCCAGTTTAAATGGTTTTATTTTAATAAAATTTTCTATAAGTACTTAATGAAGCATAATAAGTAAATGATAAAAAATTCAAAATGATTGCACTGCTTTAAAGCCCTTTGACCTTTAATAATGTGTGGATGCACCCTCCTGTGGTATCTCATTCCAGGCAACCACCAACTCCTCTCGAAGTGCTTCTAGAGTCTGAGGAGGACGTTGCAAATTGAGCAATCTCCTACCCATCATATCCCACACGTGCTCAATTGGGGATAAGTCGGGAGATCCTGGTGGCCATGGTAACAATGTGACATCATTACGTTGAAAGAAGTCTATTGTGACTCTTGCAACATGTGGCCGGGCATTATCTTGTTGGAAAGTTGGATCTGCCAGGGTGTCAATATAGGGTAAACGATGGGGTTCTAGAACTTCGTGGATATCACGCTGCGCGTTCATGTTACCTCTGATGAAGATTAAAGGTGACCTGGAACCATAAGCTATAGCACCCCAAACCATAACTCCAACAGTGTGATGAACATGTCTTTCAACAAAAAACTGTGGATTCCTCCTTTCACCACGTCGCCTTCTAACCCTGGCACGACCATCGTGCATGCCTAAACAAAATGGAGACTCGTCCCTAAAGACAATACTGTTCCATTCCTGATCCCAGAGTGACCGTTGTCTGCACCACTCAAGGCGATTACGTCGGTGTTCTCGAGTTAAAGGGAGGACCCAGTGTGGCCGGTATGAAAACAAGCCAAAACTTCTCATTCGTCGGTAAACACTTCGCATGCCAATAGGTCTTCCGTGTTCTGCAAACCATTCATTTGCAATGGACCTGGTAGTGGAAAAACGGTCCCTTAAGGCCAATAATCTTGGGCGGCGATCTTCACGGTCTGTTGTTCTACGGCGGCGTCCAGTACCCTTTGCTCTTTGCGTACGGCCTTCTCGAAGCCATGCCTGACAACACCTAACCACAGTGTCTACACTTCTTTGCACTCTAACTGCAATTGCCCGAAAAGAAAGTTCAGCTTCCCGAAGTCCCACTATACGGCCCCTATCAAACTCACTAAGTTGACGAAATCGTACAGGTCTCCGTACTCTAGGCATCGTAACCTAACGTAAATGATGTCAAGAACCAAAATCCGCCAACGTTGATTCTTTACTGCGGCTGTATTCATTTTTAGAGCGTTAGTGAATTAAAAAAAAGCAGTATAAAAACCGGAATGTCCAACTGATGAGGCTGAAAATTTTTTCACTTGTTATTTACAGTAAGATAAATACATTCACCAACTTTTATTAAAATAAAACCATTTAAACTGGGTGTTCGGATTTATATGTCACTTAGTATACTTACCTGAAGGAATGACATAGGACTTCACACAATGAAAAATGATGATAACTCGTAATAACGCTTCTTTTGAGTCATTTGTGGTATAATTAACTCATTCAAATCATGAGCTATGCGTTTAGCTAAAAGAGGATGGTTTTCTCGATCTCACCGTCTTCAGAATAAATGATCGCGCTAATTTCAGTTCATGCAACGAGAACAATTGATCAGCATCACTTGTACAACACAACTTCAAAGATTGGAGAAAATCCTCCGAAATCACTTTCCCCATAAAAACGGTGTTCGAACATCGATTGACCACGTGCTTGCCAGGATTACCATGATAGGAGCTTTTTAAACACGCCTAAGAATTGTCAGGGTAAACGAGATATAAAACTAGTTGTGGGGATTAGAGCCCTAGTACTTCTAAATCTATTGTTATTTTGCTTTCAGATTGCTTTTCTAATATTGCACTGACTGCTCATACGCTTCATGTGATAAAATAGTACTAACCCCAACTCAAAGCTATTCCATTTATTTCCAATCGTGCTACGTTTCTTCAGCGCCTGACAGTTGATAACAAATATGCCTCACGACAGCTCATACTCGTACGACATGAACCCTTGGCAGCACAGTCCTATCACAATTCAGGGAGTTAACTGCTTATGATTTCAACGTGTGAAGCATTTGCTTTGTTTGCAGTAGATAGTAGGTAGAAATGGAATACGGAACTACTCAAGGATTAGAGGAGTTTCTTGAGCATAGTGTAGTTGACATGCCCCTTTGCTGGAGAGCTGTTCTGAAAAAACGTGGGTAAGCTATTGGTGATCTTCGAATCATGCATAGTTTTAAAAAGGACATATCATTAATATGTATGCTATACACTGCAAATGGAAGACCCACAAATTTCAGATAACTGTTATATTTAGGCGAAACTGTAATCTCGCATTATTGTTTACTTTGGCTGATTGCAGTTAGCTTGATAACATCTGAAATACATACTTAGAGTTTATACATAATATATCTCTGAAATCTGTACCATTATCATAATTATTGCGTTTGGATTACTAATATCTACTTTATAGAACTAATGGATAGGATGGCCTATATATAACTGACTGATTTGAATTGCGCGCTACTTTTGATACACGCATTTCAGTAAGTGGCATTTTAGTAGTTGCTTGAAGCACATGTGCCCAATTCGTCATGGATCCGCAACGCGTTCGTATTGTTAAAACGTTTTACTTAAGCAATGCAACGATTCGTAAAGCTACGACAAGATTCCGGTCGAAATAATGTGCTCAGTATCAACACCATTCGTTAGTTGGTGCGGAAATTTGAACAAACAGGTGAAGTTAAAGAGTTGCCAAGGTCGGGCCGTATTCGAACTGTTCTTACTCCGAAAAGTATCGAGAGAGTTCGTGAAAGTGTAGTGGAGCGCCCTGAGACGTCTACCAGACATCGTTCTTAAGAAGTGGGTATTCGTCGCACGTCATTATGCACTATTTTGAAAAAAGACTTGCATTTGCGACCAGACAAAGTTCAGTTGACCCAAGAACTACAGCCTAGTGACCATGAATGTCGCCGACAATGCAGTCAGACAACATTGCAGCTCAATAGCCAAAATAACGATTCTTACCGACTACTGAGAATGAGCTACGAAGCCCACTCCGATATGAACGGATTTGTTAATAAGCAGAATTGTCATGTGTGGGCATTAGAGAACCCTCGTGTGATCCACCAACGACCATTACATGCTTGTCGAGTCACGATTTGATGCGATGTTTTGTATGGAGGTATCATTGGACCTTATTTGAAAACGCTGCAGGTAATTCTTTCACTGTCACTGGCGAGCGCTACCGCGATATGGTGCAAAACTTCTCCCCAAATACAACAATTTCACCTGCAAAACATGCGGTTCCAGCAGGACGGAGCAACTTGTTACACAGCTAGGGAAACAATGAATCTTTGGTGAACAATATTTCCGGGACGGTTAATTTCTTGATTTGGTGACGTCAATTGGCTACCAAGGTCACCGGATTTAACGGCTCCTGACCTTTTTATGGGGCTTTCTGAAAAATAGGGTTCATGCCAAGAAAACAAATACTGTAGAGAAGCTGAAGAACAATATTACGGGAGCGATCGAAAATATTCCTCCCGAAACCTACCAAAAAGTGATGGAAATTGTAATCAAGAGGGATCCGGTTTTCGCGGCTTCTACAGGGTGACTTCGAAGTTGAGTCATTTATTTTAACAGTGAGTAGATCTGATCAAAAGAAATGTTTTTTCCTTTAACATTTTTCTGGTAAAATTAAAGTAACAAAGTTATAGCCCTTTAGAAGTTTGAGTACCGCCCTGTCTCAATAATAATACGTATATTATGTGCTCGTGTTTGGCAACAACGGATATAATCCGCCTTATCGGTTCATCGCATCGGAAACAAAAAAAGCGAAAGAATTTGAAACGCTGATCACGATGTTTTTATTCAGTCAATGTGTCAGTCGGTAACGCGTGAGTGAATAGTGGTGTTTGCTGCGTGGCTCAAACGAAATAAAAAATGGCACATGTTTATGCGGATCGGTTTCCCAATCGAGTGCAACCAACCCCTCGTGCCTTTGTTAATGTAGTACAACGGGCTCGTGAATCAGGTGACTTAAGACCTCACAGGGGAGGGCATGCCGAAGCTCCAAGACCTCACGATCAAATACAGGTCCGCACTGAAATACTTGTCGGGAGGATACTTTATAAAACAAGGTAACATTTTTTATTAATTTTTTTTTTATTTTTACAAACATATTTTGGTTTATCTTCCTTCTACAATCATTATCTGAAAATTACTGACTCAACTTCAAAGTCACCCTGTATAATTGAATCCATTTCAAGTGAGACCAGACACAACAACCAGCACGGGTCGCTGGCATGATGGTCGTAGACACAAGAACCGAGCAGGGTCGGACTCAAAACTATGGAAATATTAAGGTGATATTTCAGAATTAAATATTTGAAAAAGAGACATCAGTAAATAATAACACAACACTACTGTCACAGAGTCAATAGAGGTGATTGAAAGTTAACGGGGGCACAAAAAGTAATTATGACAACATCAATATTTTTCACTTTCACTAGAAGAGCTGTCATCATAGATGTTGATAATTAGCGGTTCAATATGCCTTTCAATTATGTTGTCTAGCTCCCACATTGCAACCTCCACTTTCTCCTGAACATGCTTCACACATTTTAACCATTTTTCTTGTGTGATTCTCTGAAACGCAAGGTTGAACAGCTCTTTCATGTCGGAAAACTTGAATATTGTGTTGTGTTCAGCAACAAAATTCTTTATATCTGCCCATATGAGCTCAATGGGGTTGAGCTCACAGTGGTAAGGAGGCAAACGAAGTACCATTTTATTGTGCGCTTTTGCCATCTCGTCCACTATATATTTATCATATTTTGCTCTGTGTTGTTTCACAAGATCTAGAAGTTGTAATTTCAATATAAACGTATCAAAAGGTATATTTTTTGCACGTAGCCAGTCCTGTATCTCTGATTTCTTAAAAGATGAATTTGGAATTTTTTCTAATTTCCGAGAATGATACGGAGCATTATCCAGGACCACCACAGAATTGTCTTTAAGACGTGGTAAAATGCCTAAAAGCTAGTTTTCGAATGCTTCACCATTCATCTCTTCGTGGTAGTCAGTGTTTTTTTTTATTCAAAACACCAAAGTCCTTCCTTCACGAAGCCATCTACACTCCCGATGTGGCAAATAATGAGCCTTTTTCCTTTGCCTATAAAGATAAAACTTGTTAAATACGGATGTACATTATATGTCTTTCACAAGAGTACTGAGGCCACGGAGATAGGGATACATTTCTGTATTTTATATACGATGCTATATTGTTTCTCATGATAGCGGGATGCATGCGGTGAGATATATCGGACACTTCAACCAATGCATCATTTAATCTATTGATAAATCTGGTTAGCTTAAAAAACAAAAAGAAGCAGGCAACATCAATTAAACTAAAAAATTATCAAACTTATCGAAAAATTTACAAATCAACGCAATATCTGACGTTGTTAATTAACGTGTTACATTCCGTGACGGACGAGGTATGTTGTCTCTGCAACGCTCGCATTGCTGTAAAAAATCTTGTCATCGATACCATAAGAATTCCAACGTAGAATACATTGATTTCCAAAGTGAACATCCCCTCGTTTTTTCTAGATATCTGATAATGTGTAATGCCTCATTTAAATCACTTTGGCTATGAAAAATTATCTAATAACTATTGTTGGATTTTCTAAAATGGAATGTCTGCATTACCTGTAGGGTTTTTAAGCCCAGTTGAAAGCCCATCTAAAAACGCTCTTCTTGCTGACGTTACTGTTTGGTCCACCCAAACTTTTGATTTTGTATGGCCAGCATTTATCCAAGTCTCGTCCAGGAAGTAAATTCTACGGTTTTGGCTCCTGTATGTTTTTATTTTTGTCAACTACTGTCTCCCCATAGTATAATTTCATCTCTATCCATCAATGAACTGTTTCGGCCTCTCTTCTGCCAATTGAAGTTGAGTTCCTTTAATAGCCTGTAGTACGTCGTTTTACTAAAATTCAGCAAATCTGAGTCTCCATTCACTACTTTCAAAATCTTATCAATTGTAGGAATTTCATTCTGGAAAAAGAATTCATGAACCTTCCTTCTGATCGCATGTCTATCAGCATCATCTATTTCTTTAATTTGGCTTTTACGGTTCTGATTCGTTTTAGGTTCAGCAAATGCATTCCGTAATTTATATTCTTTGAGTACTCTAAATACTGATGCACGAGAAACTCCAACTCTATTCGCCATCCTCTGCACAACATCGTTGACGCTGAGCTCAGGTTTTTCCTCCGTTTCACATTTGTAAACATTTAAAATAATTTCTTTCACTTCGATGCTCAAATGGTTTGGTCTTGATCGTTTCCTGGGTGGACTCAATGTAGTTCTCCCTTCATCAGCTGTGTCGGTAGAAGTCATGGTCAAAAAACACCAGATATAACAGAACTTATAACAGCGATGCACTCGACGCCACGCCACGGCCTGATTACAACTCTGGTTTTTGTAGACATCAACGCGGCGCAACGGCGGGTTTTGTATTGCTACAGTCTAAGTAGGTCTTAAAAAATGATCGAAACTGCATGTTTTCCAAATTCATGTAGTTTTATATTGGAGCCACTTCAGGACATTGTATTTAACAAAAACATCAATATGAGGGGCGGAAAGTTTAAAAAAAGAAAAATAAAAGCTACGAAATGGAACTATTAGTTGAAAAAGCAAGCGCTTCAAACTACAACTTCAAACCGTAAAACGCCTGAACTATAATGAGACCCTCTGCGGGAACATCGATCACGCGCTGATCACGCTTCGAGTTTGCGATGTTGTGGTCTCACTTGGGCTGAATTTTAGTATAGAGGCGGACATTGGTCTAATATTATTTATCATACATAATTTATAAGTTCCTAAGTTTCAATTAAGCATTTTATTTCATTTCGCAAATATTCAGGGTACAAACCAGTCAGTTAGATATCGGTCACCCAATAATTATTAAGTGCGGTTGTTAAATCTTTATGTATTTAGATGAAGACAGCCTGATATTCTAGGAGGCAGTTTGCTTTATCATAGATATAGTAGAATGCTGATGTCAGCAGATGCTTTGTTATCAACATCTGTATGACTGTTAACGCCTCGAGTTATTAATTATAAAACTGAAGGCTTTATTTGTGGAGTTTGTAATGTTTGCTTCTTAGTGGGTCGGTATTTAATTAACGTTAATTCCAATCAGTAGATTTTGGGAGTAGTGGGTATCACTCCACAACGACCATATTAGGTACTGCACTGGAACGTGTTCCACATCACACAGCTTTCCAATATGTAACAACTGGAGTATGACGCGTCTTGCGTCTTTTGTCGCGAGAGTACTGAAGGTCCTACTTGGAGCTTGAGCTGAATAAAATATCCAAATGGAACAATATAGCTTATAGTATGGTTCTTCTGACGGTGTTTGTCGGTTACGTCGTCAATACATTTTCAGGTGTTGCTATGTTTTATATTACTGATATCAATAAAAGGCAATGTCACGCTAACAGTGACAAGCATGGATCAGGAATAATCTGTTCGCAAGAACATTTTGGACGTGGCAAGACGAAATTAAAGCACGTATGTATATCTGAGCTGACACAAACAATCGTCCGCACACAGAGGCAGATTGGATGTGTACGTGTGTTGAGAGTCTAATCATATTAGATGAAAATACCACTGGTTTGCGAAATAATTGTAAAGTCTGGTTTTATTGCTGCAAGTTGTTCAAGGGGGTATTCAAAACATGGACGCATAAAATGGGTACACCAATTTTTGTGGGAAAACTGTTTATCCGACAACAAAGAATGAGAAAACGTGTTTTTTGGGACTCATTCGAAAGTGTTGGCAGGAAGAAAAACTCTTCAGCCAAAATTTTTAGATATTTATGAGAACTCCAAAATGAGGCCACACGTAATAAGATCCGACTAATAGCAAAAATGTTATGGCCGAAAAACGAGACAAACTGCAGGTTTTGAAATTTGTTGGTAACGCAACGATGGTTTCTCGCAGATACTTGAAATTCGTCAAATTCGTAGGATTCGTACTTCTAAATAACCACAGCAAAATTGAAGTAGATTCGTCAAGTAGTTTTCGAGAACCTCTAATTCTTTATCCCAAGACAACCGTTTTCCGGCCATCACTACAAGTATTGAGCAATATACAGTGATAGTTCAAAGAGCATTTTATAGCAAAATACGCTAATTTACCTTGCCGATATGAATCGCAAACCATTCCGGAAGATAAATATTATTTTTATGCAAAAAGGGTTATGTTTTGTCCTCTGTACAAGTTAAAGCATTACGTATTCGTATGTTTTTCGTATATCGTAGCGCATTTGTTCAATTACTCACAAATACGAAAAAAACGTAACCTTTGTTTTTCGCATAAAAGTAACATTTATCTTTCGGAATTGTTTGTGATTCATATTGGAAAGGTAAAGACGTGTATTTTTCTATTAAATGCTCTTTAAGCGAACCCTGTATATTGATCAATGAACTAGTGATGGCCGGAAAACAGGTGTTTTGGGATTAGCAATCGGGAAGTCTCAAAGAATACTTGACCAATATACTTCGCAAACCATTCCGGAAGATAAATGTTATTTTTATGCAAAAAGGGTTATGTTTTGTCGTCTGAACAAATTAAAGTATTACGTGTTTGTATGTTTTTCGTATATCGTAGCGCATTTGTTCAATTACTCACAAATACGAAAAAAACGTAACCTTTGTTTTTCGCATAAAAGTAACATTTATCTTTCGGAATTGTTTGTGATTCATATTAGAAAGGTAAACACGTGTATTTTTCTATTAAATGCTCTTTAAGCGAACCCTGTATATTGCTCAATGAACTAGTGAGGGCCGGAAAACAGGTGTTTTGGGATTAGCGATTAGGAAGTCTCAAATAATACTTGACCAATATACTTCAATTTTTCTGTTGTTATTTAGAAGTATGAAAACAAGTGCCAAAACCTGCATTTTGCCTCGTTTGTCGGTCGTAACACTTTTGCTATTAGTCGGATGTTTTCACGTGTCATTTCATTCAATATTTCTTTGTTCCTGTCAACACTTTCGATTGAATTCCAAAAAAGCTCGTTTTCTCATTCTTTGTTGTCGAACAAAAAGTTTTCCCACAAAATTTGGTGTACGCATTTTATGTGTCCATGTTCTAAATACCGCCGTGAACAACTTGCTCCAATAAAACCAGACTTTACAATTATTTCGGGGAAATTTTCTAATATTATTAGACTATATATATAAGTTAGGTGCACTTGGTTTCACAGATGATGCTAGGTAGTTGATGAAATCTTACTTATCCGATCGTAGACAATTTGTTAGCTATAGTGGCTTCCAATCTGAGACCTACTTGGCACCTTCTGGAGTTCCTCAGGGGTCCAACTTGGGACCATTACTGTTTTTGATATTTATTAATGACCTCTGTGACTCAGTTGAATGTGGACGCCTATGCTTTGCTGACGACCTAAAAATTTATTCGCAGATAAATACTCCTGATGATTGTATCAAGCTACAACACCAATTAAATTTTGTGCTGTCTTGGTGTGTAGAAAAAAAGTTGGAGCTTAATGTGAGGAAGTGTAAAATAGTCAGCTATACCAGGAAAATTAATGTTTGCGAATATCCATACTCTATTGATGGGTCTGTGCTAGGAAAATGCTCTGATGTACGTGATTTAGGTATAATCTATGATTAAAAGTTAACCTTTAGTCAGCATATAAATAAAAAAGCATCAGAAGCATTGGCGGCTTACGGTTTCATAGTAAGGAATTGCAGGAATTATCATAACATAAAGTCTATTAAGCTATTATATTATGCTTATGTTAGATCCAAAGTCGAATATTGTAGTATTATTTGGAGCCCTTACTATGAATGATATAGCACAGCTATTTAAAGAGTACAACGGAAGTTTATGAAGTTTGTTCTGTTTAGGATTGATGGGACATATCCAGAGAGAGGTACAAGTAATGAGGAACTATGTAGTCGCTTAGACATGTTGACTTTGAAAAAACGTAGGTACTGTGCCTCAATAATATTTGGCTACAAAATGATCAACAATTTAATTGATTGCCCCATGATCCTGGAACAGATCAAGTTTCGTATTCCAACGTTTGCATCTCGCAATCATAAAATATTCGGGCTTCCTAGAGCTAGGACAAACATTCTTCTCAAGTCACCGTTATATGTAATGTGCTCTAACTTAAACAGAATTGGATGTTACTGTGATATTTTTACGACAAATGTTAATGACCTGCTAAAGGCAGCTAAGGCTCATTCGGACCAATAGCTCGTGTTACAAATTTATACCTGTGTTGCATTTGTTGTTTTCTTTTCGCTTTTTTTTTTTGCTTTTGTATTATGTTTATAAATTGTCCTATAAATGGGAAACTGTTGGACCATAAAGCTATTATTATTATTATTATGCAGTGAAAAATTCAATTCGGATCTGTTATACATAAATATAGCGACAGTGTTGCCATTCACACTAACTTCTTCGCGGTCAATTCAACAACGAAAAGACAATAAAAAGATCTGTGAGGACGATTCTGCAAGATATGTGCTGCTCAGGACAAATATGGATTAGTTTAAGCTTGGTATTTTTTTAACTACATCGTGGTTTAATCTACAGGGTCCGTCAGAAAGAAAGCCTATTTTTTAAATGTAGTAGTAGTACTCGTACATTCAAAATAAGTATGGGAAAAATATATTACTATTTCAAAATACTCTTAAATACATGCCATTTTTTTAAGCAAAACAAAATTTACGTTCTAAAAACTATGTCGGCCATATGGCGATCTTGAGCCGAAATGCAGGAATCAAGCCTCTCCCGAAATCAGCCCATTGCGTCGGCCAGCATCCGTGCAGGAATTTGGCTTGCTTCTCTTCTTATTTCCTTCTTCAAATCGAGGAGGCTCCGAGGCTTGATTTGGTGAACTTTTGATTTCAAGTAGCCCCATAAAAAATCACATGTTCACAGGTCCGGGGAGCGAGGGGGCCACGGAATATCGCCATGACGTGAAATGAAACGCCCAACTAAAAATTATCACTCCTATTAGAGTTGCAAGAACGATTATACAGTCTTCCTTAAACAGCATTGTATGCTGTAAGAACATTGGCAAAACGCTCTTAGAACAGCTATACAAGCGAAATGGACACACCTAATAGGACACTTCAGTCATTTAAGAGGTTGTATAAGGGCTGCAGGTAACAGTTATACAACAAAAGTGTAAACCTCTTGCAGCCGCTATAGAACATTTGCGTCGATGTAAGATTCAGTTTTTGTCAACTATACAACTATTCTGTTACATGATTCTACTTTATTGCAACCAAACTATTTCTTATGTATTCTATGGGCGATAAACTAACACATTAGGGTCATCTTGTTTACTTACATATCGGCCATTGTGAATTTCATACACAGGTATATGATAGACTTCTACACGGAGATATAGGGCTATTGAATTACTTGCCCAGCAAATTTTATTGTGATTATCGTGCAAAGTAGTTACGCAATTTGTACGGGCTTCGTATTTGATTCATATTTTAATAATGACCGAAAGTATGTTTAGATTTTTAAGATGAAAAACTGAACTTATCTGCGTTGAATCTTCCACAGATCCTATATTTAGACACAATTACACTAATTGGTATCACTTTATATCTGTAATGCTGAACTGAAACATAATTAATTAATTTTCAATAGAGGAATACATTTTTGCTCAATATGGAGGTTGGTTATGTATAATCATGTTATCGTCCTTGGTTTATTAGAGTATTTTGGTGTTGTCTGCAAGTGTTATACAACAATTTGACCAATATGCAATGTGAAGTACGGACAGAGTCGAATGATTTACCCAGAATCTCTACCGTATCTACATTTCCTGTTTGAACAGTGGAAAAAACCTTTTAAACCAATATGCATGTCTTAAAATGTTGGTTATGGCATTTTAACTAAAAAGATGACAGCAGAAAGTTAGGTTATGGTGAAGTTGTATACCACCATATTTAGCAACAAATTTCTGCCGAGCACAGCAATTTTGTACTATAAAAGTTGTAACATTGTTGCAGATGTAGAGCCTTTAACAGTTACTAAACGACAGTTGTATAAGTGGTTTCCATTGTGAGAAATTTGTTGGCTAAAGTAATAAATGTGCGCACCAAAACAACAAGGCTCGGGTTTGTTGTATAAACGTTACCATGGATGCCACAACACATCTATCTTCACTATCGCGCAAATATGCCGTATAAATTGGTTGTATAAACGTTTATGCAAGCGTTCAAAATTTGTCCTATAAGGTGTTGTATAACTATGCTTTAAGAATATTTTAAACATCTCGTTTTAGAGCAAATATGCTGCAGAAAGTAAATTTGCATTAACCCAGCATTTTGGTGTTCAGGCAACAACAATAGAGAGCTTTTACGGCTGATCTGTTCTTTTACCAAAAGCTTATAGCATTACTTTGCTAGTTGGGCGTCCTTGGAATTTTTGCTGCAGAAGTTGCTTCGAAGTGCGAGCTGTGTGAGATGTTGCCCCGTCTTGTTGGAACCACACTGTTCTGAGACGGACACGTCTACATCGAAGTTTCGGAAAAAAAATTGATCAGCATATGGATGTAATGCTCTGAATTTACAGTACTTGTTACTTGTTTCTCCATCATCCTCAAAAAAAAATATGGGCCAATAATCATCGTGGGGCCTACTGCACACCAACCTGTAACTTTCGGGGTATGCAGGGGGTGCTCGTGCAACTGTTGGGGGTTCACTGGAGACCAATACCGACAATTTTGTTTATTGACGTATCCATGTAAATGAAAATCTGCTTCATCACTAATAAACAACGTCATGTCATTGTTATCCAACTGTTCAATCATGAGCTGTGCAAAATTAACACGTTGTGCATAATCCCCTGGCAACGATTGTTGACAAACTTGGATTTTGTAAGGATGGAATACTGAATCCTTCTTCAAGATGCGACGTACAGAGGACGCATGGATCCCTAAGGAACTGGCACGCAAACGGACGGAACGATTCGGGCCTTACAGAGTGTCAACTCTCACTCGGTCTACGTTTTCGGGGGTTCTAACAGTACGGTTTCGCCCTGGCGGTTTTTTCTTCATCACATTACCTGTTGTGTTGAATGCTTCCACCCAACTCAAAATGGTGTTACGGCCTGGTACTGTCCCACGACGTGGAGCACGAAAGTGAACGCGAAATTCAAGTTGCGTTCGAACGACAAACTCGCCATTTTGGAAGTACCGTGAACACACGACGCTCAAGGTTCCAAACCATCTTGTCCACTGAAACGGCACTTCTCCCACTATCCAACACGCCCTTTCCCACCGACACGGAATCAGCCCACTCGATGTAGTACCTATTCGAAAAACATGCGTTCTTTCTGACGGACCCTGTATAAGGATCTATAACTGGTTGCATATCTTCCATGTATTCTGAAATTGATGTCACATGTATTACTGAGATAGTAACAATTTTGTAGCTACAAAAAGATTGAGATATGAGAATAGTGCCCTCTTACAAAATAGTGATTCCGTAACCGATCGAACGAAAAATGAAATTACAAAAACGATATCGACCATTGGAGATCGGAGTTGGGAAAGTTGGCACCACACGGTACAGCGTAACTGCTTATCTTTTGCAGCAAATGGTGCGCTCATGAAATATGGTTTGTTCATGTTCCTATAAGAATCCAGGAAATATTTTATCCAACAGAGAAAATGGAACAGATGACATTAAGTTCCTATTCGGTTCTAGATAACCGGCGTAATTTTTCTTCTAGTCAGTCGTAGTAGAAAATCTTAATAAACGAAGTACAAATTTTGTGCATAAAATATACTAAGTGACATACAAATCCGAACACCCAGTTTAAATGCTTTTATTTTAATAAAATTTTGTATAAGTACTTAATGAAGCATAATAAGTAAATGATAAAAATTTCAAAATTAATGCACTGCTTTAAAGCCCTTTGACCTTTAATAATGTGTGGATGCACCCTGATGTGCTACGCATTCTCCAACGCGCCTAGGCATGCTTCTGATCAGGTGGTCAATGTCCTCCTGTGGTATCTCATTCCAGGCAACCACCAACTCCTCTCGAAGTGCTTCTAGAGTCTGAGGAGGACGTTGCAAATTGAGCAATCTCCTACCCGTCATATCCCACACGTGCTCAATTGGGGATAAGTCGAGAGATCTTGGTGGCCATGGTAACAATGTGACATCATTATGTTGAAAGAAGTCTATTGTGACCCTTGCAACATGTGGTCGGGCATTATCTTGTTGGAAAGTTGGATCTGCCAGGGTGTCAAGATAGGGTAAAAGATGGGGTTCTAGAACTTCGTGGATATAACGCTGCGCGTTCATGTTACCTCTGATGAAGATTAAAGGTGACCTGGAACCATAAGCTATAGCACCCCAAACCATAACTCCAACAGTGTGATGAACATGTCTTTCAACAAAAAACTGTGGATTCCACCTTTCACCACGTCGCCTACTAACCCTGGCACGACCAACGTGCATGCTTAAACAAAATCGAGACTCGTCACTAAAGACAATACTGTTCCATTCCTGATCCCAGAGTGACCGTTGTCTGCACCAGTCAAGGCGATTACGTCGCGGTGTACTCAGGTTAAAGGCAGGACCCAGTATGGCCGGTATGAAAACAAGCCAAAACTTCTCATTCGTCGGTAAACACTTCGCATGCCAATAGGTCTTCCGTGTTCTGCAAACATTTGCAATGGACCTGGTAGTGGAGAAACGGTCCCTTAAGGCCAATAATCTTAGGCGGCGATCTTCACGGTCTGTTGTTCTACGGCGGCGTCCAGTGCCCCTTGCTCTTTGCGTACGGCCTTCTCGAAGCCATGCCTGACAACACCTAACCACAGTGTCTACACTTCTTTGCACTCTAACTGCAATTGCCCGAAAAGAAAGTCCAGCTTCCCGAAGTCCCACTATACGGCCCCTATCAAACACACTAAGTTGACGAAATCGTACAGGTCTCCGTACTCTAGGCATCGTAACCGATCGTAAAGGATGTCAAGAACTAAAATCCGCCAACGTTGATTCTTTACTGCGTCTGAAATATTCATTTTTAGAGCGTTAGTGAATTAAAAAAAAAGCAGTATAAAAACCGGAATGTCCAACTGATAAGGCTGAAAATTTTTTCACTTGTTATTTACAGTAAGATAAATACATTCACCAACTTTTATTAAAATAAAACCATTTAAACTGGGTGTTCGGATTTATATGTCACTTAGTATATCCAGAAATGCCAAGCTTTTGAATTTCGAAGTTGGAGATACGGCTGCCTTGTGCAGCTCATGTAAATGGCCATGGCTTACGAGATAATCAATCATCTCTACCTATCTACAATTACCTTTATTAGCTTTTGAAAAAAGGGAATTGACTGACATTTTGCATGCGACTTTGAGATAACACAATTTTACTGGATCAGGTAAAGTAATTTAAATTATCGACTACAGAGATCAGCCACAGTTAACTGTATATTTGCACAAAAATAGATAATATATTTATCTGTACCTTACGAGTATTCGTAGTCCATTTACGCCTCGGCACAACAAAGATACAGCGGGTCCAAGCAGCAGCCGCCTTAGCGTTGCAATAGCTATTGGTCATTCGGCGATAAAACTACGAACAAGTGCAGGATTCGATAGGATAGAACTCAGGCTCGGGGTATCGCCGGCACGGTGACGCCGGCTGTTGCTGTTTATATTCGGTGCACACATAGCGTGTGTTTATACGTTAACAGGTCGTCTACACGGATACAGTATATGAAACTGAGAATAGTTCTACCAATGCTTCCTTCAGCCATGCTTCCTCTTCAGTGATGTCACCCCCCCAAACACGTGACAAGAAGGGACATTTGAATATTCAGCCAAAAGAAATTGTCCTTTACGTTCATAAGAGCGAAATTTTAGAGCATCCTGAACAGAACATTCATGATATTGGAAGACGTGTGGCGAACAAACCAGGCTTATGTCCTGAGACAGTTTTCACCATTTTTAAAGAATATAAAAAAAAACAGAAAATGTCTCCACCACACAAGAGGCTGCATTACACAAAGCTGTTCGATACAGTTGATAACTTTGATCTGAATCAGACACAAAGTCCATCAATTTTTTGAAAGGCAGGAACTTCCCTACATAGACAAGGTATTACAGGAGGCTAATAGTGATGAAGACTTACCTACTTTCTAAAGGACCTCATTCTATAGTTTATTCAAAGAACTTCATTTTGAGTATAGAAAACGGGAAAGAAATAGTATTTTGATGGATAGCCAGGAGATTATTTCATGGAAAAGAAATTATTTAAAATCAATAATGAAATACCGCAACCAGGGCAGGAAGTCTTTTTACTTGGATGAAACCTGGACAAATGCAGGACATACAAAGCCTAAAGATTGACTAACCACTGGCCTAAAAAATCCGTCAGGTTCATGTATCGAACCAATCCGTCATTTGTGTTGTAAAAATGGTGTCAAGTAGACTGAATCTCTGAGCTCATGCTGAAAACTCAGCTACACTAAACTTAGCTATATCTGGTAGATTTGTAACCAACACCTGTTAGGTACTCTGCTTGTATGATTATTAGTTTTCTTGAATACTATTGTAATTCTTTCCAGGGAAAGGAAAACGACTTTTTAACTGTCACATTGGCAGTAAAGATGGCTTTGAGCCCTCTGCCCTATGGTCATTTGAGTCAAAGAAAGCGTCCGACTACCATGAAAAAAAGGGAACGGGAGTTCATTTGGACGATGGTTTTAAGAAACGCTCCCAAAGCTTAACTACAATGCCGTCATTGTAGTTGATAATCCTGCATACCACACTAGATAACTAGAAAAAATTCCTACAGGGTTTGTCCGAAAATTAATAGGACTAGGTCGATTTAAAAAAAATTATTGAGCCAATCGTTACAATTCTTTAAAAACTTTCAAAATAGGCTCCTTGCAATGTGACATCATTATGTTGAAAGAAGTCTATTGTGACTCTTGCAACATGTGGTCGGGCATTATCTTGTTGGAAAGTTGGACCTGCCAGGGTGTCAAGATAGGGTAAAAGATGGGGTTCTAGAACTTCGTGGATATAACGCTGCGCGTTCATGTTACCTCTGATGAAGATTAAAGGTGACCTGGAACCATAAGCTATAGCACCCCAAACCATAACTCCAACAGTGTGATGAACATGTCCTCCTTTCACCACGTCGCCTTCTAACCCTGGCACGACCATCGTGCATGCCTAAACAAAATCGAGACTCGTCACTAAAGACCATACTGTTCCATTCCTGATCCCAGAGTGACCGTTGTCTGCACCACTCAAGGCGATTACGTCGGTGTTCTCGAGTTAAAGGGAGGACTCAGGGTGGCCGGTATGAAAACAAGCCAAAACTTCTCATTCGTCGATAAACACTTCGCATGCCAATAAGTCTTCCGTGTTCTGCAAACCATTCATTTGCAATGGACCTGGTAGTGGAGAAACGGTCCCCTAAGGCCAATAATCTTAGGCGGCGATCTTCACGGTCTGTTGTTCTATGGCGGCTTCCAGTGCCCCTTGCTCTTTGCGTACGGCCTTCTCGAAGCCATGCCTGACAACACCTAACCTCAGTGTCTACACTTCTTTGCACTCTAACTGCAATTGCTCGAAAAGAAAGTCCAGCTTCCCGAAGTCCCACTATACGGCCCCTATCAAACTCACTAAGTTGACGAAATCGTACAGGTCTCCGTACTCTAGGCATCGTAACCGATCGTAAAGGAAGTCAAGAACCAAAATCCGCCAACGTTGATTCTTTACTGCGGCTGAAATATTCATTTTTAGAGCGTTAGTGAATTAAAAAAAAAACCCTTTAAACTGGGTGTTCGGATTTACATGTCACTTAGTATATATGCACTTCTTTCTATCAAAATAATAATTTATTTTGTTTGATTATTCCGAGACCATTGAGGAAAGTATAGCCCTGTGCTATCTCGCTTTTGGGCATGTTGAGTTTTGTCTGAACTACGAATTGGGCATAGGTCATATCGCATACGAGTTTTTGGAATTACGCGAATTTCTATTCGCTTCTTTCAATTTTCCAGTCTTTTTTTTTCGTAGCATTTTTCCTCATTTAACCGAGAATATACACATCCGAATATATGTTTACGAAGTATAGAAGCCAGATTATTTAAAAAAAAACCAATTCCGTAAGAATCGTTATAACTAATAATTTTTGAGGGAAATTGATGAAAAATTTACGCCACATTTATTAGGAATATGTCATGTTGTAGATCTCAATACGTAGAACAAAGATGTTCATTGGGCCCAAAGTTTTTCCACGAGTAGTTTACCAGTGCCTCCAAATTGGGTGGTCTGGCATACTTTGGGTCCGGTTCACGATATGTAATAGCTGTGTGATATTTATTTATGTTCTTGTTTAGACTGGACCAAACTTGTATGGATGTATTATTGGTCGAAGACACAAACTTCTTCAAAAACTATTCAGGCTTATCTTGCACCGTCCCTGTGAGAATACATTTTGAAATTATTCAGGATTATACATGGTGTTCGACTAGTGACCTGCATAGCAAAGTGCTTTTTTGATAAATACACATAGCTTTATTACATATTCGAATAGACCTACATACTGATAACTTTGTCAAGATAGTTATGTATTTAGTCTAAAGCATTAAGTATCAAAACACGTAATTCATCATTTCGTAAGAAATTTAAGTAAAGATGCTCATTTTCAAGTCCCACTATTTTTCAGCTGATTTTAGACACCTATTCGAGGGTGTTTATGTGACGGAGTTGGAAGAATCCGATCAAACATCCAACTTTTCCGCTGTATCTGAGATACGGATATCCTTAACAAACAACTTTGATATCCAGCTCAGTAGTAGAAAACTCAGTACAATCATGAACATTTTTTAAATGCATTCATACAGGGATGGTCCAGGAAATTTCAGAGTAGTTTCTGCAAAAGTTTGTGTCGCGGAAAGTACCCCATTCATGCAAGTTTGGACCACCCTGTACATATGATAGAGCTTCAAACAAATTATTACATATCGAGTATCAAACCCATAATACGATAGAATATGGTTCGGCCCAACTAGGAGTTCCTCTAGATCGGCAGCTCCTTGCGGAAAAGGAAAAGGAGCACATAGATGCTTTTGTTTTACGTATACTTCGAAGATGAGTCATTTATTTTAACAGTGAGTAGATCTGATCAAAAGAAATGTTTTTTCCTTTACCATTTTTCTGGTAAAATTAAAGTAACAAAGTTATAACCCTTTGGAAGTTTGAGTACCGCCCTGTCTCAATAATAATATTATGTGCTCGTGTTTGGGAACAACGGATATAATCCGCCTTATCGGTTCATCGCATCGGAAACAAAAAAGCGAAAGAATTTGGAACGATGTTTTTACAAATAGTTTATTCAGTTGTATACAGTCAGTGTCAGTCGGTAACGCGTGAGTGAATAGTGGTGTCTGTTGCGTGGCTCAAACGAAATCAAAAATGGCACATGTTTACGAAAATGCTGAACTTGTGGACATGATTCTTATTTACGCGGCATCATGGATTTAGGCGGATCGGTTTCCCAATCGAGTGCAACCAACCCCTCGTGCCTTTGTTAATGTAGTACAAAGGGCTCGTGAATCAGGTCACTTAAGACCTCACAGGGGAGAGCATGCCAGTGCTGTACTACATTAACAAAGGCACGAGGGGTTGGTTGCACTCGATTGGGAAACCGATCCGCATAAACATGTGCCATTTTTTATTTCGTTTGAGCCACGCAACACACTATTCACTGACACTGACTGTATACAAATGAATAAAATAATTGTAAAAACATCGTTCCAAATTCTTTCGCTTTTTTGTTTCCGACGCGATGAACCGATACGGCGGATTATATCCGTTGTCGCCAAACACGAGCACATAATATTATTATTGAGACAGGGCGGTACCCAAACTTCCAAAGGGCTATAACTTTGTTACTTTAATTTTACCAGAAAAATGGTAAAGGAAAAAACATTTCTTTTGATCAGATCTACTCACTGTTAAAATAAATGACTCAACTTCGAAGTCACATAACTTTACCTAAACGTTAGCTTCCAAATTGTAACATATTCGGCTAAAGTGTTGCTACGATTCTCACGAAAATTATTCTTTTTAGGTTCAATACCTTGTATCTTGAACGGAAACTTTGAACCCACAAACAACATTTTATGTACAGGTTCTGGGGAACCTTCCCTTTGGACGAAAAGCAAGTGAAAAAATTATTTCAGTGGATAATTTAGATCAGATATTCATTATGTAGCATACCCACACCGTTCCTGTTTTGCTTGCCAATGCAAAAAAGTCCAGTTTCAAAATGACCTAATACAATAATATTTGCTGTAGGAGTAAGTCGCTTATAGTCAACGCCAAACAAAGTGGCGTGCACGTCATCACGATAAAAATTCCCCGACCTAATGCCTAGGTTTCTATCACAAACAATTGCTCTATTGCAGTTTCATATTAATGTGATATATAAATTGTAAAATGGTCATTACTCTCTTATTATGGTTAATAGTCATATAAACATTGTTATTATTATATCACATAAGTTGCTTTCTGATAAATTTAGACGCATTATGCGAAATAAAATGTTTTGCAAACGCTCCAATCACTTATCGACATGTAAACGCACTAAACCGATTTCGCAGCGTTGACACATTGTCACCTTGAAACTTATTTAAACTGGGAACTGACATTTGTATTAATTTTGACACTGAATCAATTTGTGGCATTTCAAATCTTTATAAATCCTTTGGCCCCGCATACTGTAAATCAACAACTGTTTGTTTCAAAACAAAATTATTCATTTTACGAGTAGATAAAGGCAATTTTGGTATATAAAGATGCCCAAACAGTTAAATAGTCGGTGTAAGGAACTCGTGGCCTCGTTAATGCACTACTTTGAGCAAGAAAGGGACAACAACGGGCCTTTGTTGCCTTTAAATGCTGTTCAAGAGGTAGGTTACTAATAATTATATGTAATTTATATTAATAATAGTGAAATTTTATTTCATTTTTTGTAGCGTGTTGCTGCTGCTTTAAAAATTACTTTAAGGACAGTTAGTCGTATTTCCGAGGGTGTGAAAAGTGATGCAAATTTAGAATCGCCCAAGAAAAAGCGGAATTATATTAAACGTGTAACCAACACAGCGACATTGGATACAAGTGCCATTCGAGAAGTGATCTATAATATGTATCACAAAAGTAAGATCTTATTATAATAACTTATCAGAAATTTGCATTAATTTGTTAACTAAATTATAATGTCATATTACACATGGTTTCAGAAGAACAAGTTACGATACAAACTTTATGGTCCCGATTAAGAGATAGGGCATTATTTGATGGTAGTGCCACGTCTTTAAGGCGGTTGCTTAGAGATCTTGGATTTAAGTGGCTTAAGGACAATCCGCGACGAGGGCTCATGGAACTACCAAGTATAGCTTTGAAAAGGGTGGAATTTCTAAGGCAATACAATCAAGCCAAGGTTGAGGCCTTATACCAGTTTGTCTTCCTCGATGAAACTTGGATATTTCAAAATGGGACCATAGGTCGCTCTTGGCGAAATGGAAACCAAAAAAGCGTAAAAGCTATTAAAACAGATGGTAAAAGGTATGTACTTTTACACAATTTGCACTATAAAATTTAAAACTAATATATTTTAGATACATTATATTACATGCTGGAAATGAAAATGGGTTTATTGAGGGTAGTGAAGCGATATTTTATTCGAAAACAAAATTGAGCGATTACCCTGGAGAGATGAACCAGGACAATTTTTTGAAATGGTTTCAACATCAGTTATTAGAAAAATTGGAGAGTCCATCTAAATATTATACTGGATAACGCCCCTTATCACAGCATGATATTGAACAAAGTGCCCAACAACGCATGGACAAAAAAAAATATCCAAGACTGGTTGTCAAATCAAAACATACCATTTTTAAACACAATGTTTAAAACAGAGCTATTGAGCATTGTTGCTCGGTACATAATGCTTCTTAATTATATATATTTTTGTCGACAGTTTATATTTCTTTTGTTTATTCCTATTCTTAAAATAACTGCTTTTTTAGAAACAAACCACCTAAAATATACGTGATTGATGAATTGGCGGAACAACATGGGCACAAAGTTCTTCGTCTGCCTCCTTACCATTGTATATTTAACCCTATTGAGTTAATTTGGGGCATAGCAAAAGGTTACTATAACAGACATACTGGTAGAGATGGTAACAGTGAAAAAGACTGTTTGGATATGTGGAACGAGGCTCTACAAACGGTTACCCCAGACATGTGGAAAAATAGTGTTCGACATACTGAGTAAGAAATTTTTAAATGGTATGAAAGAGAACGAATTTTTGATCGACCAGACATCGAACCTTTAATAATCAACTTTGAGAGTGATGAAGATTCAGATTCAGACAGCGCTGAAGAAAGAAACTCCGACTAACTTTATTGTACAGAAAAAGCTTACACCAGTAGCTTACCTAATTTTAGAATGCATTTTTCTGTATGAATTCTGTAAAATAAATACCATGCATAAAATTTGGAGGACCCCATTTGGATTTTTATTCAGTACCTTTAAACTATCAATTAAATATGGTAGTTTCATAGTGTCATCTGATCAATAATTGTCATACTTAATGATTATGCAAGTACAGATCTATAATTTTATTATACTATTATTTTTGTTCTCATTTGAGGTTAATATTGCTTATAAACCTAGATATGTAAATAATAAATTTTATTATTTCACAAAAAGTTCGGCAACAATGTAAATTATTCAACACACCCACCTTGATGACGTGCACGCCACTTTGTTTGGCGTTGACTATATATCTAGTTTTCGAATGGCAGCTCAACAATGATTTTTTATTCAAGAAAATTGTGAGCTTTGAGCGTTATAACCTGTTACCTGTACATGGACATTAACTAAGTCTCTAATTCAGCAACAATTTCTAACAATTATTCATTATCCACAAAATGCTTATTTGGCTTTTTTCTCTTTCAGCAACGCAATTCAATACTTACGTAACGTTGAAGTTACAAAACGTCAAATCTACGACTGTGACTGTAAAGGGAGCAACACCGTGTTGGGAGCAAGATTTTTTATTGTAAGTATGACCAAAAACTCATGTATTTACGTATTGAAGCACAATGTTTGCCATTAAACCTGATTATCTAAGAAAAGGCCAAAATAATTATTGTTCCAGTTTGTGCGGTATTTCATTTTTATCGGAATGGAGTGAGTACTCATCAACACCTCTTATTGAAAAAGTAGTGCCGGGATAAGGTGTTGTATATCCCGAAGGCGCAAATTTATACTTTGATGTATTCGTCCACTCCTAGGAGTTACAGTACTATCCAAGTGTTGAGTCACAACACGCAGAACTGCATTGCTCACATTATCCTGGAAATTTTCCAGAATATCTAGAAATACGAAGAAAACATGATTTGTCATCAGCAGCATTATTTCGATCGCTGCACTTTTTTTCCTGTAATCAAACTCAACACGAAGAAGGCACTGACTGATATCTCACTTTTGAAGAGGGATGTCCAAGTCGCGCGATTTGAGGTTCCTGGCTGCGTACGTAAGATTGCACATCTCGCAGGGAAAAATGTGAGGAATGCAGTTAGGTTGATTTTGACTTCACACATAGATAGTATTGACAACAAATAGACGTCGAAATGTGACAGAAAAGCTGCTTAATGCGACTGCATATAATCAAAATATAGAAATCACGAATGAGCGCCTTCAGATATGTGATATTGGGGAGTACTCCCTCCAAGCCAAGTCTCATTCCGGTACAAAAATGTCAGTGATAATGTTGATTTACGAGTGCTTTTGACTTGAATTGGCTGATCTTATGACCGGCCTGACCATCAAGTTAAATATGCTACGTTTGAAATTTAAATACCATATCTTGATGATCCTCGAAGTACGGTTTATTCTTACCAAATACACCTATCATTTTGCCTCCACATTTTTTAATTGATAGGGCATGGCAAAGGTTGAGAGAAGTAAAACTACACGGCAAGCAACATGCGGAAAAGATATCTCATGAAACCATTATAATTTTAATAAGATTTGCATTAACAACTCAACGTTCATACTTTGTATTTGATCTAGCCAAAACGGAAACTTTATAAAAATGTAGCTGCATTGTAGTTACTTGTCCCAGGACACAACTTATGCCATATACTAGGTATTAAGTGAATCATCCCTCCCAAAACTTACTTAGGTAACAAGGTATTTGCATATGTATAGAAACTTCACTGCTTGCTGTGAGTTAGCAAGAAAAATCTTCCCTTCAAACTTCTAAACTGGCTGCAAGTTCAGTTGAGCGGTATTAATCTGGGCACCAACTTCCATCAGTTAGTAAGTAGTTGCCGTTAGTTTTCTATGGGCTATACATACAAACTCAGTGATTTCGTTCGGCTCTGATTACGCAAATTTGCATGTCGCAGCCAACAACATAATAAATAATATATTATGTTATATGCCTTTAGGTAAAGTAATAGAATTGAAATCGTTGATCACAGAAGTACTATCTGTGTTGCGATCTGAATCGCTCGGTTATCGTTGACACGTACAGATAAATTGAATAAGGCCAAGAAATAAAAGTAAGTACTTATTAACGGTGCAATATATGAACAAATCAGCTTAATTCGGGATTTTGAAGGTGAATAACACAGAAAGTTATCTTCATCAAACAGCAGTATCGGCGGAATATATGATATTTGAAATAGTGGAAGGAGTTGCTTGAACTCCACCTGGTTTTTCTAAATAGCTGTTGTGAACCTGGCAGATTCCTGGCTAAAACCAAATATCTAGTTGAACATAATACGCTTATTTCATTCGATCTGGAAGTAAATTAATTTGATATCCCTTAGACTTTTTGGAGGTAGGCTGAGCGCCCTCAACAGAGTCTTCTGGTACTAAAACGAGAAACCGTAACGTTTTCCATCAATAATTTTTATTTATCTCCAATATTTTGCATTTTCGGCATTATGTTAGGTATAAACTTGTTAACAAATCCTAGATTGGGACTGAGCTCTCAAAGAAACAAGATGCAAAATTTCCCCAAAACTGTTCCGGAAAGGCCCAATAATGAGGTACATACCATCTCACAATATCGATGACTATAATATATTAATATTTATCGATAAAAAGATCTGCTCTTATTCAGTTCAATTATTTATACGAGTATACAAAAACATCCTCCATTTTTTTCGAAGAACAAAACAAATCCAGACTACTCACTACTAACTTTTGGTTCAGAACAAATCGCACGCTAGCTTCACCTAGTCCGAATTCGTTGTTTGGGATATACATAACTGTAATTTTTAACTTTTCTCTTCGGTAATGAGCGGTAGTAGCAGACCTAGTATATTAGTAATAAATAATAAGTAGGCTATGATAGGATTCAATGACAGATATTGTCTAGTGAATAAAGTGTTACTAAAAGCAACAAGAAGATGCAGACTGATCATTCCAAGGAATATCTCGAGTAGAATTTTGACTGATACAAGGCTGCCAGAAAAATTGTATTAGAGACCACGGAGCTCAGATTTTGTTGACAGAGACATTCCAGTACTTCAAAAAAAAATATATTCTTGGGAAAATAGAAAAGAACTTCTTGCTGTATTGCAGGTATTATAACGTGCGATATCATTCCTCTATTTCTACCTATGGCCAATTATTCGTAGCATCGATCGGAGAGACAGGCCGAATAAAAGAAACAAATACACTGAGGCTATGGTCAACTTTAAAAACATGCCACGAATGTATCAAATGTATCAGAACCACCTCCGTTGAGATCAAGGATTACTGCAGCAGCAATCAGACCTTTCTCGTATGCTACAATGATCTGATTGAGTATTAAGGTGCTACGTCAATTGATGCTGCTCAAAAGTCCATTGTGATTCAAAAATATTGTGCCCTACGATGAAGATAAAATTTCAGTAATACTTCTTGGACCCTTGGGCTGCATTTATATTGTATACTAAATTTCTGTCAAACCACATTCTATATATGTATCCAAAAGCACATGCTTCCATTTATTTTTATCGTCTTCCACAATTTATATTATTCTTCGTTCTACAATATACAGAGTGTCCCAGAAATAACACCCTAGAGTTACACGGGAGGTAGGCTGGCTTCAGATCAAACAGATACAAGCCAATACCTTAGTTAAAGTTTTCTAGTTTTCGAGATATTGCCACTTTTAAGTTTTTCAAAAAATCACTACTTTTATTATCTTTTTTACCCGTTATGGCTATAAAGAAATCCTAACTTATTAGTTTTTTCCTGGGCCAGAATTAATAGTTGGTTGAGACAACGGGGTATTCAATTTGAAGACTAGCACGGTGTGATAAAAAAACACAAATTACTACATTTCGTTTCAATGCGAAAGCCTTGACTAATTACTGTGGAAAAAATGTACCTGACTAAATCAGCAAATGAAGTAAAATAGCACAGCTTTTTATTTTATCAAATATCTAAAACAGCTATCCATTATCCTTTTTATTCATTGTTGTATGCAGGCTTCAAAATAATGAACAGGTCATTAGGATGTATTTTCCTTATTTTCATTGATTTTTACAACATTCAAGTCAAGTCATTATTGTCATCTTAAATTAACTAAACGAAAATTAACATCCTGCAATGTAAATATTGCTTAAAATAAATGATTATTATTATCATTGTTATCATTATTCTTACAACGCTTTTGCAGAAGGTCTACCACAAACTCAAATCGGATAATTTGTGTGCTGCTTGACGGATTCGATGACGCAGTTCATCTGTAACAACGTCCTCCTTCTTGTCTCAAGAGGCACATCTTCTAAAAGAATGGGTAGATAATGTTGCAAAAAACTAAGTAAACAGAAGTTTTTAAGATCATAAGCCAATTCAGTCTGGTACATCTTTTCACAGTAATTAATCAAACTTTAGTAAAGATTTTGACATTGACACAAGATGTAATATTTTTTTAGCATACCGTGCTAGTTTTCTATGAAATGAATAGTCTGTTGTCTCAACCAACTATTAATCGTAGCCCAGGAGAAACAGTTAGAAGTTCTTTATAGCCGTAACAGGCAAAAAAGGAGCACTCCCGTGTCACCGTGGTGTGTTATTTCTAGGACAGCTTGCCGATTCATGTCATCCTTACATTTTACTTCACCCTTCTTTGCTAATCCGATTTGACTTTAAGATGAAATTCTGTAATTTTTCAGTATTCAGTTTGCTTGGCTACTAGCCATCAGGTCAGTCAACTTGTCCTCTTGATGCTAACCTATTAATGCATATGTATATATCTCTTTATAGCTAGCATGCAATAAAGACTTGTTTTTTTGCCAGTGAAACTAACGACTTGAAGACTGGGCTGCTGATAGAGGTATGGAACAAAGGTATGATTTGGGATAGAGCACTTGGATATCATTGGATACCACTCCACACCGTGCACTATTCAAATGAGGTAAGTTTTCAATCAAGAGTTTGTAAAAACGAAAACAGTTTAAACATAGTTATATTACGTTCGCATGAACAATCGGTTTTACTGCTCTAAGCAGACTACTCATAGCTATTAAATTCCTCCAACAATGGCCTGAAACTGACGTCGCTACTTCTATATCAAAAGAAAATGACACTGATTGCGTTAGCTTCCAATAAGTATATTGTAACTGCGATAGCTTCGTTAATAGAAGAAAGACCACTAGTTCCTCAAACGAGTGGGCGAGATGTATTTTTGTATCAAAGGTAATGCGATGAAATGAAATAATTGCTAATTACTGTATTGTGATACTGCTAGTTTCATTTAGATATCCACAGATTATATCAGTTAACCAAATAAGTTCTGCAGTTTTTAGTTTTTATTGAGAAACGATAAGACTCTATTTATTCGTCGAAGTAAATACCATCACATTCAATGACCTTTTGCCAACGTAGAACAAATTTTTGTATGCCGGTATTGTAGAACTCATCGGATTTGGAGTAAACAAATTGGCGGACTGCATTTATTACACCATCTCGAGTTGTGAACTGTCGCTGCCTCATACAGTTGTCAAGAGACAAAAAAGGGCATAATTACTGGGCGAAATGTCGAAGGAATATAGCGGGTGCGGTAACGTTTCCCAGCCGAGTTCAGAATTTTTTTCTCGGGTCACTTTTGCGGTATGAGGCTTGGCGTTATCCTGCAAGAATATCACTTTCTTCCGATTGATCGAAGAAGCCTGCTTCTGGATGAGAGCTGCTTACAATACAAGTTAGCAGTGATGGTTTGACCCCTTTCCAAAAACTCATGATGGACAATTCCAGTTGCTGTCCAACAAACACACAACAAAACCTTGTTTGGGGGCAAGGAAGCCTTGGGCGTGTGCGGTACCGAATCAGTAGGCGGCAACCAATGATACGAACGCTTAGAATTCGAATGCAAGATCCATTTATCGTCGCAGGTTAATAACCGATTAGGAAATGGTTCATTAGCGTTGCGTGGAATGTTTGCTGAACAAATGGCAAGACGACTTAATTTGTTATCATTTGTCAGTTCATGTGGGACCCATTTGCTTAACTTCCACATCTTTCCTAGCTGATGAAGATGCAATCGAATAGTTTCAGGACTCACTCTGAACATTTCTGCAAGTTCTTGGCACGTAGTCTTGGAATTTGCGTCCCCAACCTGTCAAAGATCCTCGTTGTTCATGGTTTTTGGTCTCCCTGGGCGCGGTTCACCACTCAAACTGAGATCTCCCGAAAAAAAATTTTTGACCCACTTCTATGCTGTTTGACCACTAACGGTATCTCCGAGTGCGGTACATATTTTTCGCGCCGCCGCTGCAGCTTTTGTACCAAGTTTGTACTCTTACAGTAAACAACTTCGAATTACTGTTTTATTCGTCGCCATTTTCAATTATTAAAACTATGTACGTAACAACCTTCAGCAACTTTTTATGTGTGTGAGAAAAGAAGGATTCATACTAAAGTGACAACAGGTAACAAACAATCGCTATCGATCAACAACATCCATGGCAATGTGCGATATACAGCAACCGCATGAACTTATTTGGTTACCTGGTATACGTCAGGCACCCTGATTCTGAATTATTCTGCGATTCTTTGTGGTAGTTACCAGTTTGCTATTGTCATGTGTTTTATTTATCACTTTCTAATATTGGACGCTATGAGTCATCACTTCACAGAAGATATCCACAGATCATTCCATTAATAATATACATGAGACTCAAAAATAATACGATTTATTGGTGTTGTTTCCAGTTGCTGTAGTATGATAGCTTCATTCATTACTGTTTCATTGATATTATTTGTATATATGGAATTCCACCTACCCATAAGCCATCGAGCAAGACAATTATTCAATCTTTTTAACAAAGTAAAAAGTATCCTGACCCTCTACTTATTGATTTTCGTAACATTGATAATTTTTTCACGTGAACAGCTGCACGCTTGAATGGACCATACTATATATTTTTGTGACGATGTTTACAGAATGAGAAATCTAGTAAGCCTGTGACGTGGATATAAAAACTTTAATATTGTTCCGTGGACGGGTAGATTGGATTAAATTGGATTGTGTGCTTATCTATATAGCAGCCATTACAAGTTGTGGTGGATGTTATTAAGTGCGAATGCCTGGTAGAAAACGATGTTTTCATTAAAACGTGTCTGGATGAAGCCAACAATAGCATCCTCGCTACACAACTCTTATAATATACTACTGTCGTTAGGTTTATTAAGTGACTCACAGTACTTGACAACTGGTTATAAAGCTACTGAATATATGATAGGCGTTCGATTTTTCAAATAAAATTAGAAAACACGTGGATAGCTTTCAGGAAGGTCATTAAACATGTTTTACGATTTAAGGGGGTTCCAATTTATACGCTGCAAACTGTACGAAATAATTCATTTACGTCAGTGCTATCCTGCACTAAATTTGAAAAGAGTAGCGTAATGTATCGTAAGCCACGGATCAAGGCGATGCCGATGTGTATGTATCCAGAGTGAGATTCGCATACAAATACACACTTTTGACCCACTACGTTGACAATACATATTGCTTTCTTTTCACACAAACATTTGTAGATCTAAAAGAGCGCTATTGAAAATTGGATAATGTTGGCCTTGGAATGGTATCCGGTTCTTAAAAGCAACTAGTCGTACAAATACAGCAGCGGAATGCGACACTCTCATCCAAACTATGTATAAACGCCACTTCAGTAAGCATATTAAAAATTTCACTGAAAAGGCTTCATTAATACTTCTATTACAGTACACGTTAAAGCTGGATTGCGATAAGTACAAAGTTAATAATGTGTAAAAGGGTTTCACAGGAAAGTATTCCATCACGGATGCTGATTGATGCTAGTAGCATGCATAATGCAGCTGTTACTGAGAAAGTACTGATCTATTCCTAACTCTTCATTTATACTTAGCAAATTATGCCAAAGAGACAGTCTTGCCAAAACTAAAAGGTGGAAGCAAGTATATGGAAATTCAAGTAAGCTATTGTCAGAAAATGCTAGCTGGAAACACGAATAACAAATACTTAGTTGGATGAAGTCAAATAGACCCACGCGATTAGTCTATTAAAAGACTGCCCTGCCGTACCGACAGTACCGGCCATCTGGCAACGTTGCTATAATTAATCTCGTCGGTGGTCGCTTACCAGTCACGACACCGCTAACTACGAAACACAGACATCTACAGTATATTCAGATAAGAGATAGACCGGACATAAACAAGACCACGTGATCATCGAATGCTGTAACATTCGGCAGGGACGTATTAAGAGTCACGCAGTACATATTTTAGATAGTAGATGCTGCTTTGCGTAACTTTGTAGTAAATTAGCACAATTCGATGTGTATACGATTGGTGATGGTTATAGGATCATGTGGGGGTGGGGTAAGAAATATATAATGATATAAATATACATAAGGGTTTCAAAATTTTCGCTTCGATTTCCAGCTTCGGATGCCGCCTGATGTTTGGTGAAATACAGTCGAATATAATCTCAAAATGGCGTTTAAATTAGCCTAAATTAAAAATAATCGTATATCTCTTAAAATTGCTTTTAGAATATTGATTAGTATATTTTTTGATTTCTAGGTAAATATGTAACCAAATTAAAACGTTCAAAACGTAAAAAAATGTGCATGGTTGAATATTGTCAGAAAGTAGATTCTTGAATAGGTTTTGCCAAAATGGGTTCAAAAATGTCAATAATTAATTAAAAAATACAGTAGCTTTATAATTACTTATAACTTACCGAATTTGATGAACGGCATCTTTTATTGGAAAGATGAGGTTGATGAGCTTTCATCATCGCTACTGCCTGAAGCACCAACGTCAATAATGAATGGCTCGACTTATTCCTCTAAAATATTGTCCAGTTCCCACATTCTCTTTTCAACTTTGTCTTTCACGTGCTTAATACAGTTTTCCCATTTTTGCGCTGTTATTAATTCTAGTGCTTCTTTGAAAAGTCCTTTGAGGTCACAAAATTTAACAGTTGTATTGTGCTTAGCTATATAATTTTTAACCTCTGCCCATATGAGCTCAATGGGATTGAGCTCGCAATGGTATGGAGGTAAACGGAGAACAGTTTTATTTTGACTTGCTGCCATTTCGTCAATGGCGTATTTTTGATATTCCGCCTTGTGATCCTTGACAATTCTTAATAATTGTACTTTCAGTATTGCTTCTTCACAGTTAATATTTTTCGAGCGGAGCCAACTTTGAACATCAACTTTCCTTGAAGCCGTTGTTGGGACCTTCTCCATTCTTCGAGAATGATAAGGCGCATTATCCAACACAATTACTGCGTTTTCCTCTAAGTTCAGTAAAATTTTTGAAAACCACTGTTCAAACGATTCGCCATTCATTTCCTCGTGGTAATCTCCAGTTTTCTTAGACTCAAAGCACCACAGACCGTCAACAACAAATCCATCCTAACTGCCAATATGGCAGATAATGAGCCTTTTCCCTTTACCTGGAAATCGAAGTACTAACTGGTGTAGATTTATTTCAATAAGCGAACCTTTTTCAAATGTTTTCATCACATTCAGCGAAAAAACATTGAGACATGAGTATCAGATTGCTATAATTGAGATTATTTAGTCATATTGAAAGAAAGAATATTGAACGTCGTATGATTACTCAGCGCTTCACAATTTAATTTAAAGTTATAAACCTTTAAAAAATGAATGATCAGGAACCTGAAATACGCGCAAATATTAATATTAACAAATTATAACTTTATAAAGCTTAAAGTATGAATTAAAATGATTAGAAATATTAGGAACGGTACACAATATAAAACTTAGTAACTTTTTTTAAGTTTGTAATATTCGACATATTTTAAGATTATATTAAAAAATTATTGAAATATCGAAAACACATAAAAACATGGCTTAAAAAAGTTCTAACAAATGAAAATGACAATAAAACATCCACGTATTTTATCGAAAGTTATAAAACATTTGTTACTTGTAATATGTTTTATCTGCCCCCTGGAATTAATGTTTAGAACCTTGTTCCCAAGGTTTGAAAAACATCCGATTGTTGTCTATTACTCGTATTTACCTGCTGGATTTTTTAATCCGGTGGACAGTCCATCTAGAAAGGCCCTCCTGGATGAAGTTACAGAATCATCAACCCATACTTTACTTGTAGTGTGTCCTGCGTTTACCCACGTTTCATCAAGGTAATAAATCTTCCTGTTTTGATTTCTATATTTCCCAATTTTTGTTAAATAATCCCTCCTCCATAGCACAGTTTCTTCTCTATCCAGTAGTAAACTATTACGACCCCGTTTTTTCCATTTGAAATTTAAATGCTTCAGTAACGCATGGAAAGTTGATCGTTTGAAATTTGGCAACGTTGTATCTCCATTTACCTCCTCCAGTACTTTATCTATAGTAGGTATTTCATTCCTAAAGAAGAATTCATGCACTTTCCTCCTAATCGCATGCTTATCAGCTTCATCCAATGATTTAACAATACTTTTGCGATGTTTACTGGTCATTGGCTCAGAAAAGGTGTGTTTTTTTTTGTATTGTCTTAACACATTAAACACTGATGCGCGACACACCCCAACTTTGTGAGAAACCTTCACAACAATTTCTTTGATGGTTGATGCCTCGCTCTCCTCGCGCTCGATCTTATATATATATTCAAAATTCAATTCAATTCAATTCTTTCATTTCTGCACTCAGGTGTCTTTTTTTAGAGCATTTCCTAGGTGGACTACAGGAGTTTACAACTTCATCGGCAGTATATGTACTACTGGGCATTTTGCGCAAGCAGTTGATAACAATAACAATCAATAACAAGGTATAACAATAACAACGACAAACTCAACAACTTAATAAGATAACAAACGAAAACGTCCAAAGAAATATCAAATTGCAATGATGCACACGACATACGTAACACGTCTGAACCTGAATGTGACTCTGCCTTGATACGACTGCTCTGCCGCTCGGCATAGGCATTTAATTGCAAATTGACCAATGAGGGCTCCTGTTTTACGTCGAGACGGCGGCGTTAGCGTGAAAATCACCCGAACCTTTTGTTTACATCCGGTCTATCTCTTATCTGAATATACTGTAGCGATGTAACCGCGAGGCGGGTATATCTAGAGACGCGTATACTGAAAGTATTTCCCTGTAAAGTCTTAAAGACAAATGAAACTTCCCATTAGTTTGAACGGTACCCGCCGATCATTCGCGGACAGACAGATACATTGTCGGGGATAAGTGACGCGGCTTTTTGATGATGCACATGTCATATTATATTTGAAAAACGTGATAGATATCATAATTCGTTTTCTGACGTTGCAGGGTCTAGAGACTTATTATTGTATGAGCCTATTGGAATAATTTAATCCATTTAATACCGTTGTTAGACATGCCTTGTTATCTTTTTTCTAAGAGAGGCTAACTTGTACCAAACACAATTCTTAATAAACTGACAGCGTTGCGTGAGAAGTACAGCGCCAACCCACTTGACGCAATTTTTCAGTGTCATTGACCTTCACATCACGATTATCACAAAATCGAAATTCTAATTTCTACGTATGCATTACAACTGGAACGCAAAATTTTAGATGACAACATTTTTAAACTTGCCAAGTTCTTTAGGACTCTATAAACTGGATTGAGTGTAACTACATGTGAGACAACGCACAGATATATATATATGTGTAATGTCACGTATTCCTGTTCAGGGGTGATAGATTAGGTCAAAAGCAACCGATTTTGTCCTATAATGTGCTATCCAGGAGTTAACCATTTATGAGTTGTTTGAATTTTATTTTTTTATTTTTTATTCCAATTTCAGACGGTTAAAATTGAAACACAAAAAAATTGCATGCTTGATTTTGAGTTTTTTGTTATCGGCGCATAGCAGACATTCCAATAGTTCATAATAAGTAGTAATAAAATGTTGAAAAGCTACAAACGTTTTAAAATTAAGCTTTTTAAATGTATCATTTTCTTATTTCTTTACTAACCTATTCGATAAAAAATGCCCCCTAGTAATGAAATGTGCAAATTATGTAAATAATATCTCTATCTAACAACCTTTCATTTGAGGTATTAAGCGTTCAATTATCTGAAGTACATGCAGAGAAACAACAATGACACCCACAGAGGCTGGATTTTTAAGGAATTTGTATTACCTGTTTGAACAAGTCGTAACTATCCTCAAAGGACTCGCATGCCATGATTGTTTGATGGCATCGGCTCGACGAGGAAGCGAGCGAGAAGAGCTGACTTAGTGGAGGAGTGAGAGAGAGAGAGAGCTGTTATTATTCATCATTATAGTTACGCCATCGTCGCACGCCGAGTGAGAATTAGGTTTAGTTGGTATCAACTACTGCGTATGCGCACACGTTTTACGCACGATTATTATTTTCGAGTTTCTCAGTTCATTTCGAGTGGTTTCTTTATCATCATGGCAGACGCAGAAGATCCGCCAGGACCTCGCCATAGCGAGCACGGGCAAACTTTTACAAATGAAGAATACGCAGACATAATGTTCTGTTATGGACTTTGTAACGGCGATTCTGCGCGCTCTGTAATGTTGGTTGCGGTCCCCCACAAGCTTCAGCGTTTACAAAACGTACGCTCTGTAATGTTGGTTGCGGTCAGGCATTAAGACACTGGTATGATTCAGTGAATATAATATCACCGACGTATGTTGCTACAATCTGAGATACTGCAAAAAATGGGTGTCTGGAGTAAGGTCAACCATCTTTATACATTTTTTGTGTGGCTAAAAATGACTAATAGAAAACCTCCAGCTCTGGCAGCTTGTTTGCTAGGTAAATCGGGTGGGTGCTTATATTCTTAATTCGATGAATCAGTTCTAGGACTCACTACCAATTTTTCATCCCAAATATCGAGTCCGATGGCACTTTCAAATCTTTCACTATCATACTTATACAAGGTGATTCACAAGTCGTGACCAAAAATGAAACATCATACACAGGACCGCATTTTAAGGGGGGGGGTCTTCTATGTAAGATTTTTTCCTCGGGGGCTTCACCCAGCGCAAATAGCTTTACTGCAACGATAAAATCACGAGCAAAAAATTTTAGCATTGTAAAATTTACGATGGTTAGTATTCCAGCGTTGAAGTTTAAAAATAAAAAACATTTTTTGAATACCTTCATAACCGTCAACTGGAATGAATTAAAATTTGGTATATGGATTTACCTAAGTATTGTCCACATTCAAAAGACTTTACTTAAAATTAATTAAGGTGCACCAGTGGCGGATATACAGGAGATTAGAAAAATTATTTTTACAAATAAAAATAGTACGCCACTGTTTTTTTCAAAACGCGCAATTTTTCGAATTTTACCTTCAATTTGCTACAAATATTCTCTTATTATATACACTTTAATTACTCTTGTTTTTTTCCTAGAGTGCACTGTTTTCGTAAAAATAAAAATAAAACAAATTAGATCATTCATGAAGAGCCGAAATACAAGTAGTTTCAAAATAAAATAGGGAGCCTGGATACCATCTTACGTTTCTCGGAAGATAGTTTGTCAAAGTTATGTATTTTTTTTTTGTAAAAATCAAGTCAAAAGTTTCTTTTTTCCTTTTTTGAGTGTTTTGAAATGGAATTTAGCAATAATGAGTACGCCGATAATATTTTTGTATACGGGTTCTATAATGGAAATGCTTTAGCGGCTCCTAGGGAGTATCAACGTAGATTTCCTAACAGACGCGAACCTACCCCAAACGTTTTTACGCGTTCATTTATAAGACTTCTTCAATATGGAATTGCCAAACTTCCGGAGTTAGAAGCCATGGTGCCCAGCATACTGTTCAAGAGGTACAACGTGATTAATTTGGCGTTGAATGATCCTAGTACGAGTATAAGTACTAGGCGTATTGCAGCCCAGTTACCATGTTCGCAAAGTCAAATTTTACATCGGCAAGTTTTACATCCTTACCATCGGCAAAATGTGCAATGTCTGCAAGCCGGAGACGAAGTGCAGCGGCGAAATTTTTGTGAGTAGTTACTGCAAATACATAATCGAAATTCAGATTTTATTGATTTGATTTTGTAGTCAGATGAATCACTTTTTACGAGGAGTGGAACCTTTAATTCTCATAATGAACATATTTGGTCATTAGAAAATCTCCGTTCTGTAAGAATCCACTCGTTTCAATACAGGTTTACTAGAAATGTCTGGTGCGGCATTTTCGATGGCCAACTATTTATACACGTATTGCTATAACGTTTAAATGCAAATTCATACTTAGCTTTTCTAGAAAATTAAATAGAAAATGTGTTAGATGATGTTCCGTCAGTAACGAGAGTACGAATGTAGTATCAGCACGACGGTGCATCACCGCATGTTCGTCGTGACATAACCGCATGGTTAAAAAATCATTTTAGACTTGCAGAAATGGACCCGTACATTGGCCTGCGAGGTCTCCTGATTTGAACCCCCTGGATTTCTTTTTGTGGTCCGCTTTTAAACAACTAGTGTATGCTGAACAAATTAATACTGTTGATCAGTTACAAGAAAGAATAGATAATGGTGTTTCATCAAATTCAAGCCAAAACAAATTTTGCGGAAATACGTTTTTCTTTATAACTTGTATCCGTCAGAATGGTGGTATTTTTGAACATTATTTATTGAAATAAAGCTTTGATTATCTAATTTGTCTTTTTTTTATCTCTACGAAAACAATACACTCTAGGCAGAACCACAAGAGTAATTGTGACGTACTATTTTTATTTGGAAACATAATGCCACTAATCCCCTGTATCTCCGCCACTGATGCACTTAATTTTAAGTATAGACTTTTGAATGTGGAAAGTACATAGGTAAATCCGCATACCAAATTTTAGTTTATTCCAGTTAACGGTTTTGGTATTAAAAAAAGGTTTTTTTATTTTTAAACTTCAACACCCCGTATATTTTTAATGAAGCCCTCGAGGAAAAAGTGTAACATAGAGGACCCCTCTTAAAATGCGGTCCTGTGTATGATATTTCATTCTTGATCACGACTTGTATTCAGCGCCCCAAACCCAAAATTACCTTGTTGTACAAAGCTTCGATAGCCATCGATAAGTAAAATGGGTTTTTAGCACCCAAAAGTTGTAGAAACGTATAGTTTTGCAATTTTTCGCATAAATAAAAATAATAATCTACATGTAACGGGATTAGATACATGAGAAATGACGTTAGATTCGGCTTTGGCAACCCAAAATACGTATAATAGGTCATTTGAACCGCACTTAAAGCATTTTAATTTCTAGTGGTATGTTCTAAAATTGCAAAAATGGGTCAGTCGAGAACGTGAACCCAACCACAGTTTTTTTAATAATATTCTACAGTTATGTACAGTTTTTACAAGCTCATACACAGTTATTCTCTCGGATGGGGTTGGCAACGCTGGTGGTCGGTGACCTGTCGGTGACTGTGTCTGGGATCCGGTCATGTGAATTTAGTCTATACAGGGTGACTTCGAAGTTGAGTCATTTATTTTAACAGTGAGTAGATCTGATCAAAAGTAATGTTTTTTTCCTTTAACATTTTTGTGGTAAAATTAAATTAACAAAGTTATAGCCCTTTAGAAGTTTGAGTACCGCCCTGTCTCAATAATAATATTATGTGCTCGTGTTTGGCGACAACGGATATAATCCGCCTTATTGGTTCATCGCATCGGAAACAAAAAGCGAAAGAATTTGAGACGCTGATCACGATGTTTTTATTCAGTCAATGTGTTAGTCGGTATTGCGTGAGTGAATAGTGGTGTTTGCTGCGTGGCTCAATAAAAAATGGCACATGTTTATGCGGATCGGTTTCCCAATCGAGTGCAACCAACCCCTCGTGCCTTTGTTAATGTAGTACAACGGGCTCGTGAATCAGGTGACTTAAGACCTCACAGGGGGGGGCATGCCGGTGCTCCAGGACCTCACGATCAAATACAGGTCCGCACTGAAATACTTGTCGGGAGGATACTTTATAAAACAAGGTAAAATTTTTTTTTTATTTTTTTTATTTTTACACACATATTTTGGTTTATCTTCCTTCTACAATCATTATATGAAAATTAATGACTCAACTTCAAAGTCACCCTGTATAGAATGAGCGGAATTTGTGTGGCAAGATCCTGGACACGGTCTCACTGAAAGGTACGATACCTGTACGAACAGGACTTTAAGAGGATTAAATATTTTTTGACTATTTCTTCTATGGAAAAAAACAAAGTTCTACTATGTAAATATATTCAATATCTATTTTACCATAAATTACATAATCATTAATACCTATTATTTTCCATCTTCTCTACTATTTATTAGGGGAATATGGTTTTTGGTGACTGCATTCGCACTTGGGCAAGGGAAACCCCTAAAAAACCTCAGCCGTCAATGCTCAGATTAATTGTATCAGGTGAAGAAAAATCAAGTCGTTCCACAATTCTGCGTCCATTTGTACAATCGAAAATATATAATCCACCAGCATGCCACAGTCATTAACCTAAAAAAAAAAGAGGCATTGAAGTGACGGTTTCTACGAGGGTCATTTTTTAAGTAAAAACCGTTTTGTATTCGAGTCGGAGGAATTTTATTTATGAATGTAAATTGTATCACAAACTAAAATAAGAATATTTTTTCATTTTTTAACACAGTCACATTTACAAGTCAAGTTACCGGTTTTTGGTTATTGTAGCATCTGAAACTTTTATCCTGTAGTTTTCATGTCGACTATTTCCCTCGTCTTAATTTCCACCAAACATAAACGCGCAATTTTGAATTACGAATGGTTTCTAGATGGAAAAATTGTATGACAGCATCTGTCAGCAGTTTTTTCGAGTTTACCCGCGGCAAAACTTGTCAGCAAAAATTGCAATATGATTGATTTATAAGTAATTATGGTCTCCTGAAACACCAGAAAACGACGCTAAACAATTTTTCCGATTTAATTGCCAATAAATTTTGTAAGCTATGTGTATGATATGACTCGTGGAATAATCTTGTCAAATACCATTCGGGCATCTAATTTTTTCCTGTCGTCTTCGACTCGGATTTTTGTTGCCAGCACTCATGCATCTTTATTGTAAACGTTTCCGTGACAACTGTGACATTCTTCAGTACAATGACTTTGACGATACATTTTATTTATCTATCCTCCAGGTGGCACTTTGTTTGTTTTTTCTTTTCATTTTCATATCCCCATACAGTGTGTAATTACAATAGTGTGAATGCTGAGATCTTTAGATTACACCCCGCATAACCAGCATAGCCCAGGACAGCGATAAACGAGCATGAGTTTTGGCAAGAATATACCTTAGCGGATAACTACTTTTTTTTTGGAAGAAGTAGAAGACATCAATAGAAATTATCATTTTTTTAAGGAAAATGGATGTGAAACTATAAGAAATCGTTTTTGCAGTGGAAGTAAACTGTGTTGCGTTGTGATTTTTCAATGTCTTCTTGAAATTCCTTGACCGTTTTTTTCGCGTGTCTTCAATGAGATCAAAGTTTTTGCGTTTATAGGAAATGTTTGAAAGTAGAAACAATTCTCTATGGCCCCTTTTTAACGTTTATTTCTCCAACCAAACTAATGGATCATGAGTTTTTTGAGATTGAACGGTCACGCTACTGGATGTGCAAGTGGTTCTTACTTTAAAAACGCTCCTCGTCGTTCAGTGGCATCTTTCTGATAAGTTGTATGAAAAATCAAATTTAGTGAGAGCTTTCTTTTATGGCTCCGCTGCTTTTTGCAGTAGGTTTTAGAAGCTACATTTTCCTATAAGATTGACTTATCGGGTAAGACGTCAGTGAAACATGAAGAATAAATAAGTTCAAAATTATGTAAAAAATACCTGTCCATTATTGCGATTATCAATTCAGTTGATATTTATATTTTATAACCTTTTGGCTCATTGTGTTAGTTTCCCAAATATGTCCTTTTATTTATTCTTGGTTTCTTCAAAACTTGTATGAAAATCGTGGCCATTTTTAGAAGCTTTTGCTTGGAACCTGACTGTATTTCGTAAAACTTCATCAATATATTGACAGTAGACCATACTACTATTATTCACAGACTTATCTACAAAGAGAGTTCACATAAGCATTCTCATTTCAATAACACTTCTGCTAATTTTGGAACATCAAGTAGGTTGACTCTGTATTTATTTATTTAAGTATAGTTTGAGTGGAAATCTTTTGGTATTCTTAGGGTAAGATTAGAAAGTACATCTCTTGAGAACGTTTCCAAGATCCTTAAAAGTTCTATCTATACTTCAGTGGTTTATGAAGTTCAAAACCAACCTTCCTGATGCCATACTCTTAAATGCTTACCCTATAAAAATGTTGATGTTCGTTTGATTGCTGTTTTCATGTATTGCAGCATACTATAAATCGGACCTTCAATCATTCTTAACATGTTTCTATTGTTCCTATCCAACCTCTATCTTTACTCGACTTGTGTATGCCCAAAAAAACTTTTATCCAGCTATCCAGGCGGAATATTTTTTGAAACAGTTGCCTACACAAATCATTATCATCAATATTCATTATATCACGTTTATCACACTCGGGAGTGTCTATAACTTGTGCCATTTCTGAAATTGGGAGTATCCTCCCTCCAAAGCTTGATAAAAATATTTGGGCTACGATTCTGAAAGGAAGCCTGCAGTTCTGTAAAATATGTAAAAATAAGAAATGTGCAATCACATATCAGCTGAAAACGTAAAATATATATATAAATGAACTTACATTTCAGCAAACTACTGTTTTCCCTGCGCTCCTGCATGCTCTGCGCAAGAGCATAAGTGTCTGAATCTCTCGATGTGCCCTGCTTTTTCGCAGCAAGGCAAGGTGAAGAGTTGTTTCTTTCTCTTGACGTGTCCCCACATCGCAGAGTGCCCAAAAAAATTCCCTAACATTTCCCTAGCTACTCGCTACTCCCGACCACTTGATTGGAGTTCTATGATGCAAACCTTTTTGTTGAAGCTTATGTATTATATGACAATTCCGATTCTCTCTACTTTCAAAATTTGCACCCGTTATATTTTTCCTAACTTCTCAACTGAACTGACGCTTTCTCCTAGTGATCCCTAACTATCTAAATGGGGCACTCTGTCTTGACGCGGGCAGTAATGAAGAGTCGTCCGCCAAATCCGTCAACCATGCTCGCTCTTCGCATTGGGCAAAATTAGTCAGTAGCGACAAGCGAGATAGATCGATGAAGTCGATCGATCTTACAAGTCAAGATCCGGCTCCGCAAAGTCTTCTTCCAACCCCGAAAAAGACGATGGTTCTACAGTCCAAAAAAGCCCTCCGCTCTTTCATCGCTTGTTGTGTCCAGCTATCCTAAGGTAGTGTAGAAACCGAAGGAACATTGAAGATGCCCTTCCAATTCTATCCTGTCGATCATGGACCTAAATTTTTTCGAAGCTATGTGCAATGCCCCGATAAATTCAAGACATAATCGACAGCCTACCGAGGATAAAGAGGCTAGTCAACCTCTTTCGCAAAATGCCTTAATTCACACTAACAAACTGGTTGTACAAGGGAGTTGAACCTTATACAGCCAGTAGGTTTATCAATCTCTCATCTCTCGCTCTGTTCGGCTGAAAACCGTACACCAATAAGAAAACCCTAAATGCACTTACATTTCAGCAATCTCCTCTTTCGCCAAATGTCTCAATTCACACTAACAAACCGGTTGAATAAGGGACTTGTCCCTCATGCATCCGGTAGGTTTGTCAATCTCACAGCTCTCAATCAGTTCGGCTGTTAACCCTACACCAATACGAAAACCCTATGTACACTTACATTTCAGCAAACTGCTCTAGTCCCTGGAACAAGTAGAAACAACATGAGTACACAAGTACTACGTTATTGAAGGTCTCACTCTTACATTTTGGGAGGAAAGGCGGATGGAACAATTCTAGCGAGTACTTCGGTATGCGAACGGTTATAAAAGCTGTTTCATGCTAAAAAGAAGTTACGCTCGTACTATTTCCGTAATTTGTTTTCATTGTATGGTACTCTTATGTTTTCTAATATCTGGTTAAATAAATGGATATAAATAAAATAGTTCGCTCTAACATATTGACACCTTTTATAAAAGCTGGTTCGCACGCACATGGAGAATACCCCTTGCACCTTTATGCAGTCCGTGGATATCGTAGTTACCAACGATGAGCCACTGCCAATAACTTATCAAAATTTGACGAAAAATTGCAGTTAGACAATAAATAATCATCACCCTATTTTCCTATATTTGTATCCTTGTCCTTACGGAGCATTTTTGCAAAAGAAACATTTCAAAATATTTCAGAAACCACTATCTTGCGAAAACCTTATAGAAGGTATAGCCTTTTATTCTTTCACAGTGTAAATTATAAATACAGGAGGTTCCATAAGTAAAAAAATACTTTTGGGTTTTTAAAGCATATTTTTTACTATATACTCTTTCTTACCACCCTTTTTATTAATTATCCTAATATCGAATGAAGTCTAATAAAGTAGATCTTCCATGCGATAATCGCGTGACAAGAAGGCAAATATTATAAGATTGAAGTTTTGCGATACGTTACGTTTTTAAAATTTTTATCCACCCTGTACCTTCGAAATGAAGGCGTTTTTCGAAAAAGATTTAAGGACAAAGTAGCATTCGAATAGACTAAAGCTGCACTGTCCAACATACGGCCCGTGAACTCCTTTCTTGCGGCCCGCTTCACGGGTCATGTATACATCACATGTATGAATTACTCTCAAGTACCAAATATGCACAATTCTTACTTAACTCTGTAATAATGTTGTATAGAAAGATTTTATAATGCGGCCCTACAAAATGCATTTTTTTTTTGAAGTGGCCCTTGGGCCACATTAAGTTGGACAGCTCTGGGCTAAAGAGTTAGAACATTTTTTAGAGAGATGGGTAATATTGTCAGAATTTTTGGAAATAAAGATCTGGAATTTTGGGCTAGAAAACATAAAAAAACGCACGATATCGAGCACGCTGCTGCAGCTCGATCGGCGCCAGCAGTCGAGTGTGGGCGCTTCGACCTGAGAATAAGACAGCGTTGCCGTTCTTTAGCCTAATGCGTAATCACACGTAAAAGGATCTTACTAACAGTAAAGATGTTGTTGCTAATGCGACGATAATTTCACGCAGCTACTTGAAATTCTTCAAATCCATAGGCTTCATACTTCTAAGTGACCACAAAAAAAATGGTGTCGATTGGTCAAGTAGTTTTTGAGAATTTCTAATTGTTTATCCCAAAACACCTGCCTTCCGGCCATAACTACTAGTTTACTGAGAAATATACAGGGTTCATTCAAAGGGGATTTTATAGCAAAATACACGTGTTTACCTTGCCGACAGGAATCACAAACCATTCCGAAAAATAATTGTTATTTTTATGCGAAAAACGAAGGGTTACGTTTTTCTTCTAAGCAAATTCAAACATTTGGTATTTGTGTGTAATTTAACTGATTCGCTACGATACCCGAAAAACATACGTTATTATACACATTTTAGAACAAAGCGGATGTGTCCATGTTTTGTTTCGAAAATTATTTTTTTTGCTTAGTTTTCCCATAGTTTTGTGTATACGTATGTAAAGCTGAATTTTATATACGGTCACTGATGAGCCTCACAGTTTATAAAAAAAATTGTCTGTAAAGTTAGCACGCAAACTGAAGACACAAATATGTTTTAAACTGTCTTAGACTAGTTAGTATGTAGCATGTGCTAAAATGGCTGCATTAATGATGACTGCACGACTTTGTAAAATAAGTAGGTCACGTAATCCAGTTTCTTTACGAAGAAATAAAATTCTCTGGACTTCCTTCTAAGAGTATTAATACAGATTGCAATAATACAAGTATTACTAAGCAATGATAATTCTTACAACATACCGCCTCATACAACATCTAAATTTAAAAAATGTTCCCTTTACACGGTACCATCTATGCTTAATGATTATTCCAAATTTTTCGAAGCATTTCTATCTACAATTTTAAAGGCGAATTTAAAAAACTGCTACTAGAGTTGCAGTTCAATTGAAGCCACAACCAATTAAGTGCAGGCACTTCAAAATAATTACTCCTATTATGGTTTTTATATAATATAAAGTTAAGTATACTCAAAGCTGTTACCCATAATATGGTACGTTAGTTTCACATCTCTAGTTTATTTAGTAGGCTGATGTGAAAAATGGCATTGCCAGCCCCAGACTTTTGGGGTATTATACGTTTTGTATTTATATTATGTATATACTCCAATAAACATTTATTATTATTACTATTTTTATTATTATTATTATTATCATTATTATTATAATTATTATTAGTATTATCATTATTATAATTACTAATTACTATTATTATTATAATTGTTATTGTTATCATTATTATCATCATTATTATTAAATAAACTCGAGAAAACGAAAAAACAGTAGACAAATATCAACCGATTGTAGCGAACTGACCGTCTGAAGAATTAGGCGAAATGCTCGGTATTAGTCCCTAACACATTATTCAAAGGTTCAGGATTGCACTTGAAACATTTGTGGCTGTCCAATGATAAGTATATGCGATATGACAACCCTTCATGACTAATCACCAAGGATTCTGGTATGGTACTTTCGGTGGGAGCTATGTATACTTGACGTCTGAAGCTGAGTATATGACTATACTCTGGAATAGTGGCCCCAATCCTTAGGAATGACATGGGAGATTGTAACTGGAGACCTAACTGCTCCAAGCAGTTTTGAATAATATTGTGTGGAATAGTAGGGGACACATTTGATATGACCAAACGATCCGATGGTGTGACTAATCTCCTCGCCTTAATAGTTTCACCATGAACAACGATTTTCCCATGGTTGTCCAAAAATGCATCGACTGCGTTTTTGCTGGATAAGTAAACACATATTCTGTTATTTGCTACTCTAGAACAGAATATGATATTTTTTGGCTCAACTAGAGGACCTAATTCGATGATATAATCTTGTATTCGGGCTCCATCTATTGTATTAAATATTATAGCCTGCTCCTTGTTAGGGTATTTGGATATCTGGCGGTTGAGAGCTCGGGAGTAATTTAGTGGTGAGTTGCTGTTTTGAGTTTCTGTAGGAATATTAACGCCTTCCATATTGTTAGTATACGTATTCTTCTGACTCAAACCTTCCTTGCACCATTTCCAATACGGACCTGTCCCCGACTGTGAACAGACGTGGAATTCCTTGGAATTTCGTAGCTAACGGATGGTTCTAGTTTGTAGCGATTTGTTTATGCACGTACTTTATGTTGAAAACAAATTATTTCAGGATTCTGTAATGCAGTACTTACAGTCTGATGCTAGTTGTTAATGTCTACATAGAAATCGAAATGAAAAATTAACTACAATGGAATACACAAGAAGACTTATATGGAAGTGACCATTTTCCAATAGTTATTACTAACTCAAAGTTCTGCAATAACAATGAGACAATGCCACCCCTTAAATGGAGATTGCAAAATGCAGACTGGAACCAATTTGCGACTCATATAGAAAATAATCTAAGACAAGAAATATTCCCCGAGGAAGACATTAATTCCATAATTGAACAATTCAGCAAGGTCATCACAGATGCCGCACATCGCAGTATGGGGAAAACTAACCACATCAGGAAAAGAAATCCAGTCCCTTGGTGGAACAATGAATGCGAAGCAGCACTTCAATCCAGTAAACGAGCTATCAACAGACACAAGAGGCATAAAAATATCAACACGTTGATGGAGTTACGCAGCAGACAGGCTTATTTGAAGCTCACAACAAGAAAAAGCCAAAAATTATCATGGCAATCATACGTCAGTAGCATTACTAGCGATACACCCATTTCAAAGGTGTGGAAAAAAGTGAAAAACATATCCGGGGGCAAGACTTACTCAGCTATAAAATGTCTGAAAGAGGGAAACCGAAATGTTACAGGTAGCCAACAAATCTCAGAAGTATTGTCTAAAACGTACCATTCCCATTACAGCGTCGAGAACTATCCAGCCGGATTTCTAAGCTATAAGGCAATTTCAGAATCAAAACAAATTATAATAGAAGATGACAGTGAACCAATTAATACGCCCATATCAGAATCTGAATTTACAGAAGCACTAAACGATCTCAAAGATACGGCCGCCGGACCCGACGACATACCAGCCATATTTTTGAAACATCTTCCGTTGTCTGCTAGGAAACTTTTACTAGATTTATTCAATAATATTTGGACCAACCATGTATTCCCTGAGGTCTGGAGACAAGCCATAACTATTCCCGTGCTCAAGCCTAACAAATCTCCACAACTCCCTGAATCATATAGACCGATATCTTTAACCTGTTGTATGTGTAAGCTACTTGAAAAGATAGTAAATCGAAGACTGTTATGGAGCTTAGAACACAGGAACCTGCTAATATCTGAACAAGCTGGATTCAGATCAAACAGAAGCACCACAGACAACATAATAGATTTGGAAACCCATATACACGAAGCCTTCTCGGACAGCCAACACTGTGTAGCAATCTATTTCGACATTAATAAAGCATTCGATACTACCTGGAAATACAATATCATCTCGAAACTTCATAAATGGGGGTACAATGGTAACATATTATCCTTTGTCTCTAACTTCCTACAAAACAGAATCTTTCAAGTACGGTCAAATGGAGTGCTATCAGAACCAAAACAGCAAACGAACGGATTACCTCAAGGCTCTGTTATTAGTCCAACCCTTTTCCTAATAGCAATCAATGATGTGTTACAAGATATTGAGAAACCTTTGCAAGCACGTCTGTACGCAGATGATATGATTGTTTATGTCAGAGGCAAGAACTTAACAACAAATATAACACTACTGCAAAAGTATCTTGACAAGCTTGATTACTGGTCCAATCAAACAGGATTTGTATTTTCCCCAGAGAAAACCAAATGCATTATCTTCTCTAGAAAACCGATTCACGAAGAACCCCCATTGAAGTTATGCAAGAAATCCTTGGAATATACCAGTGAAATCAAATTTCTTGGGGTAACCTTCGATAACAGATTAAACTGGAGGAAACACATCGCAAATGTCATTAAATCATGCCAGGCAGGAATGAAGATGTTAAGATATTTATCTAATAGACATTGGGGCGCAGAAGGTAAATTGCTACTTATGATTTATAGAGCATTAATAAGATCAAAAATGGATTACGGATGTGTTGCTTACAACTCAGCTAAGCCCTCAACTCTAAAACCCCTAGATGTTTTACACAACACCGCCTTGCGATTGATCCTGGGAGCATACAGAACAACTCCAGTCGATAGCCTGTACTGCGAATCGGGAGAAGCGCCACTACATACCAGACGACAGATACTAAGTCTTACCTACTTCAACAAGAAAATCAGCAATCTTAATATGTCGGCTCAAAAATATCTGTCCACTAAAAGAAATTATAGAGATACGCTGTGGGGTACCCCTTTCCAGAATAGAATTAAAATTTACCTAAGAAAACTCAACATACAAAATCCAACATCCACACTTCCCATCTTCCCAGTAACTATTCCACCATGGACACTATACAAGCCAGCCAGTATCACAACTCTTACAAAATTCGACAAAACCAATACACCAAACGAAGTAGTAAATCAACATTTCCGAAGTATTATTGGAGAATTTACAGAAGCTCAACAATTATACACAGATGCCTCGAAGATTGGACAAAACATAGGTGCCGCTGTAGTTACTCCTTCAGGTCCAATGAAATTCAAGCTACCAGAAACAGCCTCAATACTAACTGGCGAATTGTATGCAATTAGAGAAGCTATGCAATACATCAAACTAAGCTCCTGTCGGAAGTGGGTCATCATTACCGACTCCCTTAACTCAGTTACACTGATCACAAAAATATATAACAATAATCCACTGGTCAATATTATAAAAATGGAAATACATAGCCTTGCACTCCAAAATAAAGAAGTAACCGTAATATGGGTGTCATCACACAAAAATATACAGGGCAGCCAAATAGCTGACGAGAACGCAAAAATGGCTGCGAACATGGACACAGTGACAAACAAGAAAGTTCCTACATCAGATGTGAAACTATTTTACCAAAATCGAACCATTGATTATTGGAACAATGCATGGCAAAATAAATCAGCCAAACTATTAAAGGTAAAACACCATCTAAGTCCATGGCAGACCATCACCTCCAATAGAAGGCAGCAGACAATCTTAAGCCGTCTTCGTCTGGGCCACACCAGATTAACACATGAATACCTAATCATGCAGCAACCGGAACCCTATTGTGTGTTTTGTGACGTGACTTTAACCGTTGAACATATTTTAGTGGAGTGCCCAATGTTAGAACATTACAGAATATCATGTAACCTTGATAAAGAACTATCAGTTATACTAGGACCAAGTAGCAATCTCACAAACCTCCTGAAATTTCTACAAAAATGCAAATATCTAAGTAAACTGTAATTTATTAAATCCGCCGCTAATGGCCAATTGGGTCGATGCGGCTTCTGTATTTACAAATAAAAAAAAAAAAGGTTCAGGATTGTGTCTTGTATAGTTTGCAAGAGTATTGCAATTCAAGTACTTTTTGACGAATCTTTGTGAATACGAAGTCATATATACGGGATAGACGGCATTAATAGTGGCACTCAAGCTTCAAATATTATTTAGAAGCTCAAAATCAAAAGGGTAATACAAAAATGAGGAAACAAAGGATCATGGTTATTATTTGTGATAACACATAATGCGTGCGGAAAAGTTATGCACGCTGGTAGACAAAAGCATTGATTTCTCCAAATAAAAAAAATATAATAGAAAAAAAGGAGCCTTGTGGATTCGAACCTCCGTCCTGCGGTTCTTCAATCGTTACTCTTTCCCATTACACTACGGCGCCTCTTGATTTACTGGACCTTTATACCACTATACTTGACACTGACAAGAGAACGTTGGAGGCATATACAGGGTGATCCACAACTCGTGACCAAAAATTAAGCACATCATACATAGGACTACGTTTTAAGGGGGGTCTTATATGTAACATTTTTTCCTCCAGGACTGCATTAAAAACATACGGGGTGTTGAATTTGAAAATTAAAAACAAGTTTTTTTAGTATCTTCAAAACCGTCAACTGGAATTGGTATGTGCATTTACCTAAGTATTTTCCACATTCAGAAGTCCTCACTTAAAATTAACGTACACCAGTGGCGGAGATACAGGGGATCAGTGGCATTACTTTTAAAAAAAAAAGTACGTGACTGTTTTTTTTTTCTGGAAACGCGCAGTTTCGAATTTTACCTTCAATTTTCTACAAATAATTACTCTAGTGTTTTTTGCTACAGTGCATTGTTTTCGTAAAAATAAACAAAAAACCATTTAGTAAAAACCTTTAGGGGGTAGGTTGGCGTCTGTTAGGAAATCTACGTTGATACTCTCGAAAAGCCGCTAAAGCATTTCCATTACAGAACCCGTACACAAAAAAATATCGGCGTACTCATTGCACTCTAGGAAAAAACACAAGAGTAATTATTTGTAGAAAATTGAAGGTATAATTCGAAAAACCGCGCGTTGCGAAAAAAAAACAGTGGCGTACTGTTTTCATTTGGAAAGATAATGCCACTAATCCCCTGTAACTCCGCCACTGGTGCACGATAATTTTGAGTAAAGATTTGTGAATGGGGCAATACATGGTTAAATCCACATACCAAATTTTAGTTCATTCCAGTTGACGGTTTTGAAGATATTAAAAAAAATGTTTTATTTTTAAACTTCAACACCCCGTATCTTTTTAATGGAGCCCTCGAGGAAAAAATGTTACATAGGAGACCCCCCTTAAAATGCGGTCCTGTGTATGATGTTTCATTTTTGGTCACGACTTGTGAATCACCCTTTATACAAAAGCAATTAGAATAATCTTGAAAACCATATAAGATACAATGCTGAAACTAAATAATGTAGTAGCGAGCATTTTGCCTAATTTTTCAGATGGTCAGTTCGCTACAATTGGTTGATATTTGTCTACCGTTCTTTCGTCTTCTCGAGTTTATTTTCCAAAATTTTGAATTTGCAGTCGTTTTAATCATACGGAATTCTGAAGACAGACTTATACTGTATTAATACTTTTAGAAAAAAGGTCCAGGGAATTATATTTCTTCGTAAAGAAACTGGATTACGTGACCTACTTGTTTTACAAAGTCATGCAGTCATCAATAATGCAGCCATTTTAGCACATGCATGCTAACTTTATAAACAGTTTTTTTTATAAACTTTGAGGCTCATCAGTGACCGTGTATAAATTTCAGCTTTACATATGTACACAAGACTATAGGAAAACTTAAAAAAAATTTTTTTTCTGAAACAAAACATGATAGACACATCCGCTTTGTTTTAAAATGTTAAAATCTTGGAAAAAAACGTAACTCTTCGTTTTACGCATAAAAATAACAGATATCTTTCAGTAGCTATGTGAAATTGTCGTCGCATTAGCAACAAGTACCAAAACCTTTTTCAGGTGTGGTCTCATTTTTAGGTCTCATAAATACGTAAAAATCTTATTTGAAGAGTTTTTTGGTTCCCAAAAAACACGTTTTCTCATTCTTTGTTGTCGAAAAAAAAGTTTTTCCACAAAAATTGGTGTATCTATTTTATGTTTTAAATATCCCCTTGAGCAACTTGCATCAATAAAACCAGACTTGAGAATTATTTCTCAAACCAGGAGTATTTTCATCTAATATGATTAGACTATGAATTAAATGTGCGATTCCACTAAATTTGACATTCCACACGAGGTTGAAGTTAAAAACGTGTAAAAACGTGGTTTTCAGGTTCAAAATTGACATTTAATTGTGTGATGTATCGTTATGTTACTAAATCTAACGAAGAGTTGTGGTGAAGGCACCTAAAAGTAACTATTCTGAAACTGCTGTGAGTTCGGACCTGTATTTTGGTTGGTGGTTTTTCTATGTACATTTTCATCATAATCTTGAATTTGTCTGGGAATTCAAATTCAGGGCATTTGCATACGTTACCCTATAGCAGAACTCATGTTATTGTATAACATCAGTTGAATCACTAAAAAATTAACCAAAAAGCTAAATAGGATGCATAACTTAAGATGTGTGCTGCTCCTTTTTCGGCGAAATAAAATTAATTCAGAGTATAAATTACAGGGAATAAGAGAGCTTAATCCGATCCGGAAAATGAATTCCCAAAACATCGTTTGTTCAATTTTAAGCATTATTTAAAATATTGATGAAACCAAGATTAAAACCCTTAAAATTTAGAATTTTGTGTCACATAATCCGTCAAGAATAAGATGTAAAAAAAATCTTTAAAGAAAATCTTTGACTTTTTATAGAAAAATTCGTATGTCACAACATTTACTCAGAATATGCAAGAACTGGCCCTCCGCACTAACCTGTTATGCTAATCATATTAACAAATTTCCCCCAAATAATTGAAAAGTTGGTGCAAGTTGTTCAAAGGGGTATTTAAAACATGGACACAAAATGGATACACCAATTTTTGTGGGAAAACTTTTCATTTGACATCAGAAAATGAGAAAACCTGTTTTTTGGGATTCAATCGAAAGTGTTGACAAGAACGAAAAAACTTTTCTCATAACATTCTTAGGTATCTATGAGACCTACAAAATGAAACCACACGTGAAAAGGTCCAACTAATAGCAAAAATGTTATGGCTGAAAAACGAGGCAAAATGCAGGTTTTGGCACTTGTTGGTAATGGGACGATAATTTCACGCAACTACTTGAAATTCTCCAAATCCGTAGGACTCATACTTCCAAATAACAACAAAATTACAGTATATTGGTCAAGTAGAATATCTAATTTTTTATCCCAAAACACCTGTTTTCCGGCAATCACTATTAGTTTATTGAGTAATATACAGGGTTCGTTCAAAGGGCATTTAATTGCAAAATACACGTGTTTACCTTGCTGATATGAATCGCAAGACATTCCGAAAGATAAGTGTATAAGTTTAATTTTTATGCGAAAAACAAAAGTTACGTTTTCTTCTTCTAATCAAATTCAAACATTTCGTATTTGTGAGTAATTGAACAAATTCGAAAAACATACGTTGCTATAGACATTTTAAAACAAAGCGGATGCATCTACCTTTTGTTGCGAATTACTCACAAATACGACATGTTTGAATTTGTTTAGAAAAACTTAACCCATCCCATTTTGCATAATAATAACATTTATCTCCCGGAATGGCTTGCGATTCATATCTGCAAGGTAAACTAGTGTATTTTGCTATTAAATACCTTTTAAACTAACTCTGTATATTGCTCAATAAACTAGTAGTTATGGCCGGAAAACCGGCATTTTGGGATAAACAATTAGGTATTTTTAAAAGCTACTTGACCAATCTACTCCAATTTTGTTGTGGTTATTTAGACGCACGAATCCTACGGATTTGAATAATTTTTCTCATTCTTTGTTATCGAATAAAAAGTTTTCCCACAAAAATTGGTGTACCCATTTTATGCGTCCATGTTTTGAATATCCCCTTGAACAACTTGCAGCAATAAAACCAGACTTTACAATTATTAGACTATCTTCGCTACCATATTTCCAATTGTTTCTATTTATATCCCAACAATCATCTTAGCATTGCGATATTTTTAACATGTTTTTTACATAAAAAATTGAAAATCTCCAGCGTTTTGTCCCCAGCAACCACTTTCCTTTCAATGTCTAAATTTCTTTATACCTAAAAAAAATATCATTATTAATGGTTTAGTTTCATTTGAAACATAAAATTTTCTAATAAAAGGACTTACCTAATTTACCGTTCTGTTGCGCGTTAAAAATAAGATTTAAAAAACATCTTGAAAGAAAATCTTTGACTTTTCGTGGCATATTTCACAACATTTATTCAGAATATCCAAGAACTGGCCCTCCGCAATAACCTTTTTACTACCGCATTTCCAATTGTTTTCATTTATATCTCAACAATCATCTTAGCACTGCGATATTTTAACATGTTTTTTACAGAAAAAATTGAAAAACCCAAGCGTTTAGTCTCAAGTAACCCGTTTTCTTCCATATTTCTAAATTTCTTTATACCCCAAAAAATTATTTATCATTATTAATGGTTTAATTTCATTTGAAACATGAGACAAATAAAGGCGCTTACCTAGTTTACCAATCTGTTGCGCGTTCAGCTATAACTGGACCTGAAACAAATACAAAACTAGTTTGAAGTTGCATCTCAAACTAAAGATATCATAATGAACGAAAAATTAACGACTTGGAGTTTTAAACATGTGAAACACCTCACTCAGATTCTTTTAAGCACCCTGAGTTTCTTGCTAATTGTTATTTTTACATTTTGCTCTAGAAAAGTCTAGTCTATACAACTGAAAACAAAACCCACCTAGTTCTGCTAAGTTTTCCATCTCAACTGGATCCTGGACCTGAAACAAATAGAAACATATTTTTGAATCCAACATTTTTTCGAAATGTAGAACTTGAATCAAAATGCTTGAAAAATATAGGAAAAAGTCAAGTACATATATCGTACCGGTTTTTCAATGGTACCATCTCAATATTTACCGACTTTTAGATTTCTAATGACATCTAGTTAGCCTGTTTCATGCCTTGTGGTATCAAAACAAATCTTTTCCTCCCTTCTTCCAGTCTCATGTATCTGGTAATGCAGTGAACACATTTTTTTCTCTATTATATTTTTATCTATTGCAATTCAACATACATATGATCCATGCACAGATACTGTCCATCTATAGATAGATTATATTTATTTACTCGTTTCATGTTCCCTGTATTTCAGAGTAAATAAATATTACTATTATAACACACAGGGTGCCTAAGATAAGGATCCTAATTAATTAAGAAAAAGTTGAAGTTGATATATCAAAAAACTAATCAAACTTTTCCGTTAGCACTTTTCAAATTTTTTGCCCAACGATTCGTTTTTGAGAAACCATCATAATTTTTTATATGGTCCGAACTTTTTTACACCCGTATCTAATAGCATTTTTATACGAATTCAACGACCACGTATTACATTTATTGGTTATAAGGATAAAAAGCGTTTTTACCGTTTTTTTTTTACTTTTTTAAGCAGGCGTTGCAAACAAATGTTTGACTTGACGTAAATAGTCAGTCATTTCAGCAATGAGGAAGAATTCGGCAGGCTGACTTGCTAAATTTTGTGCTACAAAAATACTAAAAGTATTGCATAATATACAGGGTGTCCCAGAAATAATACGCCATAGTTTCACAGGAGGTAGATTGGCTTCAGATCAATCAGATAAAATCAACATGACCTTAGTAAAGGTTTTCTAGTTTTCGAGATATTGACACTTTTAAGTTTTTCGAAAAATCTCTACTTGTTGCACCTTTTTTTGCCTGTTACGGCTATAAAGAACTTCATTCATTCAAAACTAGCACGGTATGCTGAAAAAAAATAAATTTTCACATTTGGTTTCAATGCGAAAACCTTTATTAAAGTTTGACTAATTACTGTGAAAATCAGCAAATCACAAAAACTAGATATTTAATGTTCTTTAAGAATAGTATAGCATTTTTAGGTTCCTTTAAAAACTGAATAATTCCAAGTTTTGACATTGAAGTAATACTTGCGAAATACTACAAATAAAAAATAATATTTTTAAAAAAGCATTAAATAGTCTAATTTTTAAGATTATTTGCCGATTCAGTCTGGTAGGTTTTCTTTTCACAGTAATTAGTCAAACTTCAGTGAAGGTTTTCACATTGAAACAAAATGTAATAATTATTTTTAGCATGTCAGCTTTCAATGAACTTAACCAATTATTAATGGTAGCCCAGGAGAAAAAATCGTAAGTTAGGAAATCTTTATAGCCATAACAGGCAAAAAGGAGCAAAAAGAGGGATTTTTTGAAACAACTTAAAAGTCGCAATATCTTGAAAACTTTTAGTAAGGTCATGTTGATTTTATCTGATTGATCTGAAGCCAGTCTACCTCCCGTTTCACTCTGGCGTGTTATTTCTGGGACATCCTATATCACACAAGTACTACAAACTTCCTAAGCAAGTAAAAACGCACTTACCACCAAACGTTGCCTTATGGTATAAATAAACTTCACGAACGGCAAAAAAGACGCGTGGTATGGCGCGACTTCGTACCACTGACCGACCGCCGAAGCGCTACCCCGAAAACTGAAGCCGCGCAGTACCTTTCTGCATAACTACTCCTCAATTTCCTCATTTCCCCTCCTACCGCTTAGCTAGATTCGTACTGTTTACGCTGGGAAAGATTGCTGTTTTTATACATGTACGTCGATGTTTATTACACGACCGGATCAGTATTTTTGAATATCATATACAGGGCGTTCGCATCAAAGCTAGCGATAGGATTATTTTAATGAAATACTGAAAATTACTAAAATATAAGTGTGTTTAAATGTACATAGGATGGCCAAACATTCTACGATAATTTGTAGTAGAAAAATATGAATCGGTCACTGCAAAGGCCTTGTGAGTCACACATTTTGAATTAGTAGGCTATAAAAAATGTATTACCAACAAAAAACAGTTTTAAAGTACTTTTCATTATATTTTATTATTATATATTACTTCCATTACAGAACCCGTACACATAAATAATATCGGCGTACTCTACAATGCTAAATTCCATTTCAAACCACTCAAAAATGGAAAAAACTCGACTTGACTTTTCTTAAAAAAAAAAAAAATGGTAGTAGTAACGATAACAACCATATAATACAACTTTGATAAATTATCTCCCAAGAAACGTGAAGTTGGTATCATGGCAGCCTATTTTATTTTGTAACTAGTTGTATCTCCGCTCTTCATGAACGAAAAAACATAAGAGTAATTATTTGTAGGAAATTGAAGGCAACATTCGAAAAATCGCACGTTTCAAAAAAAAACCAGTGGCGTACCATTTTTATTTGGAAAAATAATGCCACTAATCTCCTAAATCTCCGCCACTGGTGTACGTTATTTTTAAGTAAATACTTTTGAATGTCGACAATACTTGAATGTTGATATTGTTCTAAAAATTTATAAAAAAATGGAACGTATTTTATTTTAATTAAGTATGCCCTGTAGTGAATATCACAGGATTTACAGTTTGTTTTCAGACTCTCCATGTATGTAGATACGGATAATGTTATACAGTATTTTTTGAAAAAACAGCATGACAAGGATTTATTTTGATTGCAATACTTTTAATATTTAAGCATTGTGCTTAGCTAGACACCTATGACAATTGAATTAATTTATTATCGCAAATAATTCGTGGCTACTTTGAACATTTATTTGAAAAAAAAACTATTCGATATTTTCTATTGTTGTCGTTCTATTCGAATGTTACTGTTCAAAACTATTGCCTTCGGAATATCTTTTTTTTTTTTAAATACAGGATAATACTATTTTCATCCATGTTCATATTGAGCCTCAGAAACTTGTAAAACATGCAAAATTTAGCACAGGTTATACCAACTGTTCAATAAATACGTTTCATTATTCATAGAAATATTTGGAGCATTATTCGTATTGCTTTAGTGATAGTGCTCTAGCTCGAAAAGAAAGCCGTTACGGACCCATGCGCATGTAAACATTTAGTCTTCGAATTGACCAAGGATTCGATGGTTAAATTTTGTCGACATACTTTATTAACACCCTATATATATACAGGGTGCCTTCGAAGTTGAGTCATTTATTTTAACAGTGAGTAGATCTGATCAAAAGAAATGTTTTTTTCCTTTAACATTTTTCTGGTAAAATTAAAGTGACAAAGTTATAGCCCTTTAGAAGTTTGAGTACCGCCCTGTCTCAACAATAATATTATGTGCTTGTGTTTGGTAACAACGGATATCGGTTCATCGCATCGGAAACAAAAAAGCGAAAGAATTTGAAACGTTTATCACGATGTTTTTCGTCAGTCGGTAACGCGTGAGTGAATAGTGGTGTTTGTTGCGTGACTCAAACGAAATGAAAAATGGCACATGTTTATGAAAATGCTGAACTTGTGGACATGATTCCTATTTACGGGGGGGCAGTCTTAACAAAATGCTGTCGGATGCATCACGGATTTATGCGAATCGGTTTCCCAATCGAGTGCAACCAACCCCTCGTGCCTTTGTTAATGTAGTACAAAAGGCTCGTGAATCAGGTGACTTAAGACCTCACAGGTGAGCGCTTGCCGGTGCTCCAAGCCCGCACGATCAAATACAGGTCCGCACTGAAATACTTGTCGGGAGGATACTTTATAAAACAAGGTAACATTTTTTTAATTTTTTTTTTACTTTTACACACATATTTTGGTTTATCTTCCTTCTACAATCATTATCTGAAAATTAATGACTCAACTTCAAAGTCACCCTGTATATATATATATAGAGTTGAGTCATTAATTTTCAGATAATGATTGTAGAAGGAAGATAAACCAAAATATGTGTGTAAAAATAAAAAAAAATGTTACCTTGTTTTATAAAGTATCCTACCGACAAGTATTTCAGTGCGGACCTGTATTTGATCGTGCGGTCTTGGAGCACCGGCATGCGCTCACCTGTGAGGTCTTAAGTCACCTGATTCACGAGCCTTTTGTACTACATTAACAAAGGCACGAGGGGTTGGTTGCACTCGATTGGGAAACCGATTCGCATAAATCCGTGATGCATCCGACAGCATTTTGTAAAGACTGCCCCCCCGTAAATAAGAATCATGTCCACAAGTTCAGCATTTTCATAAAAATGTGCCATTTTTCATTTCGTTTGAGTCACGCAACAAACACCACTATTCACTCACGCGTTACCGACTGACGAAAAACATCGTGATAAACGTTTCAAATTCTTCCGCTTTTTTGTTTCCGATGCGATGACCGATATCCGTTGTTACCAAACACGAGCACATAATATTATTATTGAGACAGGGCGGTACTCAAACCTCTAAAGGGCTATAACTTTGTTATTTTAATTTTACCAGAAAAATGTTAAAGGAAAAAAACATTTCTTTTGATCAGATCTACTCACTGTTAAAATAAATGAGTCAACTTCGAAGTCACCCTGTATACATATATATACAGGGTTATCCAAATTAGGTGTCCACCATTGGTAACTTTGTTAGTAGAAAAAATACAAAGTTGTTTAAATCAGCAAACTAGTAGCATTTTTAACGCTGGTAAAAATGAGAAATAAAAAAAAAACAATTGAGAGTCGTTATTTTGATTTTTTTCAGTAAAATAACATTTTTTTAAATGGAAACCCCTGTATATTATATTTTTTTCTGTTAAAGCATCAAATTTTAAACAAAAAAGTTCATAATGACTTTTCCGCTAAAGTCAAAAATAAAGTCAAAATAACGATAAATATTTTTAATTATTTGCAGTATTATAATATTAAGACGGCTATGAAAACAACTAGAAGGCTTTGGAAAACAATGATAAAATCAAATAATGTCAAACATTAGTGTAAATACTTGTTTATAAGCTTTATTGTGTCATTAATTTAAAGAAAAATGTTCTCACATGAAGAAAAGTGTGATATGTTAGAATGCTATTTAGTGTGCAGAAAATCCTCCTTGAGAGCAAGAGAATACTACAGTGAATTATATCCCGCTCGCATTTAACCGTATGAACGATATTTTCTGAGACTTTATCGAAAATTTAGGGGCAACGAAAATGTTTTTGCTAAAACAAGGGCAAAAAAAGAATTCATAATAAGCGAGGCCACGGAAATTGCAGTTATTGGATATTTTGAAGCTTATCGTGAGAATTCAATAGCAGATATTCTCAAGGACTCTAATTTCAGTTATGGTACTGTTCAAAGGATTTTAAAAAAATACAAATTTATTCCGTATAAGTACCGACCAGTTCAAACGCTTTTGGCAGGGGATCCAGAGAGAAGACTTGTTTTTTGCCATTGGTATCTTAGCTTCTGTCGCCAAAATGTAAATAACTTTCGTTACCTTTTATGGACAGATGAATCAAATTTTTCAAATTCTGGAATGTTTAATAGAAAAAACCACCATTATTGGTCAAGAGAAAATCTTTTGTTAGTACATCCAAGAGGCCCACAAGTCTGTTTCAGTTTCAACGTTTGGTGCGGTATAATTGGTTCAAAAATTGTTGGCCCGTTCTTTTATGAGGGAACCCTAACTGGTGAAAGATATGTGGAATTTATGTCAGAAATTCAGACTAATTTCTTAGACGAATTGGATCTTATAAGTAGACATCATCTGCATTTTCAGCAAGATGGCGCACCTGCCCACAACTCCAGAGGTACTTATCATTTTCTAAGTACTACTTTTAATGATCAGTGGATAGGAACAAATGGCCCAATACAGTGGCCTCCCAGATCACCAGATTACTTCTTGTGGGGTTACTTAAAGAACCAAATTTACAAGCGAAGGTACGATAACCTTGACGCGTTAAAGACTGCAGTTAGGGAAAAGATAACCCAGATAGATGGTAGGACCATACTTAAGACAGTTCGAGCAGTTGAAAAACGTGCCCAAAAATGTATTGAAGAACAAGGTGGTGTTTTCGAGCATCTTCTTTAAAAAAAATTGTTATTGTATTTTGTAAGATTATAAGTTGATGTTGAAAATAAAGTTTGTCGATACAATTTAATTGTTTCAGATTGGAGGCCATAACTTCAACAATTTGTAACCTAGGAGAAAAGTTATTGTAAGCTTTTTTGTTTAAAATTTGATGCTTTAACAGAAAAAAATATAATATACAGGGATTTCCATTTAAAAAAATGTTATTTTACTGAAAAAAATCAAAATAACGACTCTCAATTGTTTTTTTTTATTTCTCATTTTTACCAGCGTTAAAAATGCTACTAGTTTGCTAATTCAAACAACTTTTTATTTTCACTAATAACAAAGTTACTAATGGTGGACACTTAATTTGGATAACCCTGTATATATATATATATATATATATATATAAATATATGTATATAGTAAGTTGTCTGAAAATTTAATTCCTTTCCGTATTGGTTGCTAGCTTCATATTTGTATTTCAGCTCCTGAAGATAAATTGTGAGTTCCGCGTGAATCCAGTTTTTTGTCATCTAGCTATGTGTTCCCAAATAAAGTTTTATATACGTACATCTAACACTAGCACCAATCTCATTGAAGAACTCCTGAGGAAGACAGCATAGCCTGTTAAAAGCTTGAGTATTTGTAAATCAGAAGGATACACTTTGCTTAATTTGACGATATCCCAAAGACAAGTCTTTCATTTATATATATATATATATATATATATATATATATATATATATATATATAACTTGAGACGTGGTCATTGTCGTCTAAACCAGTTATGTGAAAAATAAAGCTTCCGCCTTTTCTTGGGTACTTCGACAAAATGCAAGCAATGAGGACTCTTTATACTTTATTAATCTCTAGCTTTCAATGGACTTTGCCATCTTCATCATATATATATATATATAAAGGCTTTTCAGCTGCTATTTTTAATCTAAGCTTGCATTATGAATGCAATGGAGTACATTTTATATGTTTTGCTTTTAACTGTATAGCATAAATGATTGAAATAACTCCTATTTACTCTAGTTGCGTGACAGCCTACTCACGTAGCTTATAACAAGCGTACTAAAGACATTAAAATACAATACACATGTATACACTGTCCTGTTAATACGCGTAAATGTATGTTCTAGGAATGATTAGTTTTCCATAAGCGCTAGATGTTTAACCTTATTTTACTCAAAGGAAGAAAAACAAATTGGATAAATTAGATGTTTTCTTTTGTAGAATGAACGATGTAAAGATAAGCTCCGATGCTAGGTACTCTACGTTTCAATTATTATTAATGCATATATCCACGAAAACTGGGCATAGCCCAATGAGGGGATAATGGACAAGATTTCATTCAATTCTACGAACATAATGGGTTAGATTAAAATGTTCCATTTTTTACAATACCAAAAAAACTCGCTCAAGGAGTGCAATCGTTTCAATTCACAGACTACTATCAAGATTAGCCGGACATTCCAGATATTAGAATTAAATATTGATAAATGAACCTATCAGTATCGGTGTATAGTAGAGAAATTATTATATTTAAGCTCATATCAGTTCATATAAATGTAGAATCGTTGCTGTAGATATTTAAAAATAGCGATATTGAAAGGTTGATTAATGTAGGAAGCAGCTGTTCGGCCATAAATAAAAATCAGGCAAATACTTCTATTTAAAGTGAACTTTCTCAGTCATCCAAATGAGGAGAACTGACTCAATGGTTTTGCTAGGAAACAAGAAATCAGGCAAAGATGATGAGGCCCGTAACCTTATTCATGTAGCTAGTGAATTTGAAATTGATATTTTGGTGCATATAGCACATAGATATGGCAAGACGGTTTAGTATTAATACTTACCAATCTTTATGTGACCCGTTGCATCTTCTAGGAGGGTTGCGGTCAGTGGCGATCATTGGAAGCTGAACTGGTGATGAGAGATGGTGAAGTTGTGGGGACAAAAACTCCTACGGGACATTCACTACTTGTCGACTGCCGCTTTGAACTTCCATTCGGTGAGCTGAATGTATAAATTCAAATATATTCACTGAAACTAGTCGCTTTCAATTTATATTAGGGCTTCACTGCATTATCTAGCTGCAAAGATGCTCGCTTAGGGGCTCCTTAAATAAGGGAATTGCTTATGCCTCAAGTTATGATAAAAAATGTTTATAATGCAGTAATCGACAGGACATGAAATAAAATACAATATATTTATGTGAAAAATAGCAGCGTTGTATGAATGGAAACATGAAATTGTATTAAGATGCTTAACTTATTTATTTTCCAGATCCAGAGAATATCGAAGCGCTGGACCTCCAAAGAAAACTGGAAATGCTCAACAACATCATGGATCAGGAAGCGAGAGCTGAACAGGCTCGAAGGCAGATGCACTATCTGGGTCACTGTAAGTATTCAAAATTCCACATAATAGGTAGATTTGAAAAATTATATATCGGTGTCACATGAGAGAGGAACTATTTTAATCGCGAAAAGAATCGAAAATGAAGTATGTTCTCGTTCAATGTAATGTGGGATGTTCGACACAAACAGCCACAGACTGTCTGTACGTCGGTCTGCCTGTTGGTCCGTCTGTCGATTAGTCTGACGGTCTATTTGTCGATTTGTCTGACAGTCTGTCTGTCGGACTGTCTGTTGATTTTTTTACCGGTCTATCTACTGGTCTGTCCGTTGGTCTGTCTAGCTATCCGCTAATCCTTTGCCTATCTATGACTTGGAAGCTGGCGCTCGGCTTTTGGTGAAATTCTCATTACTACTAAGCCAAGGACGAAAAAACTATATTGAATATCGGTCCTATGGCGACGGAGCTATAAGCAAAGATTATGAAAATGTTCATTTGACTTAAACAAGGAATTACGTTCTTTATGACCTAACTTCAGTTTTTGTTGACTGCATCCCCGAATATGTGTACTTTGTATCTTATTCAGTCAGCCAAGACTACCCTCATACATTTCTCATTCTGAATTTTACATTTTATGGGTGTACATCGTTCGCCTTTATTATTGCCTTTTAGTTGATGCCTACATTGCAGTCCCTTACTACGCATCTTCACTTCACATGTCGGTTCTAAAACGACCCTCAACTCGATAATTAGAACAAGATCTAATTAACTGTACACTTCACGTCGTCATGTTCGGTGGGTAGCAGGAAGTCCATGTCCTAGTTCTCTGTATGTATAGATGTGTGATGGACAACTCCCTCATGTAGCAATTCTGCATTTATGGATAATTTACTGTACAGGACGTAAGAGTACTTTAAAATATCGCGATAGTGTTTTTAGGACAGAAAGTACGTCTAAAAGAGACACAAGGGGGTTGTATATATGAGCAGTTCTTTGATTCCTGGCAGTTCATATAATAAATGCTTACGATTCAGTCAACTTAAAGCATTTATCAAAATATAACGTCACGACGACTAGAAACTCCTTCTTCAGGCACATGTCGGTTTGTAAGACTAAGCAAGAGCATCAGAAATCATTAAACAAAACACGTTAAAAAAGAGCCAATTTTAAAAAATTTGTAAATAATATACAAAAAGACTTACTAGTTTGTAAAAGAACTGAGTTTCTGCCAGATACATGTTGATAGTTTGAGTGTAGACATCTCAACTCGCAAAATATCTTTCGAACATCATAAAAAAACATTGTGAGTGCTACCACGTAAAAAGCTTTTGGAGTGTTTACATCTTTATAAGAACTGGATTAGCACCTAAAGACCATCTGCTGGTGTCATACGATGTCGTAATGTTGAGATAAATTGAAGAATTTCACTTCCCTTTCTCTAGAAGATATCAAAACTGTTGCTTAAAGGTAACATATTTCAAATATGAGAACAACCACTTTTTGGCACTATAATTGCAAACTTGATTATGAATGAACTGAAGAATACACTACTTGAAAGTTTTCCAGCCGAATCAATTTTTTATGAGAGATACTCTGCAGACATAAAAATCACATAGAAGTAATTTTTGTAATTATGATAATAATAAATTCTCCTTTATGAAGTACATGCAGATCTAAGAGGAGGGAGGTTTGCCGTGGACTAATCTCACACTTAACCACTAGTATACATAGTATACCATGGCATGAGAAGAACAAAATAAAATATATAAAATCTAGGGTAACTTCTATGCATAAACGACAAGGTAGAGCATGGCAAAACTTACAAATTGTTACACACCTAACAAAAGCAAAAGAAAGAAAAGAGAATGAACATGGCAAATGGTGGACATCAATATAAGCAATGAGTCAGCATATGACTCATTAGTAATAAACCTTTGATACATTTCCTAAATTGGTTTTAGGACATCACGTTAGAGTTAGCATCTATGTTGTTATGAATACTAGCAGCATTGTATGTGAAACTGCGCTGGAATAGAGATGAATTATGGTGGGGAATAATTATTGTGCTTCTATGCCTGCTGGTTCTATTATGAGCACTACCTCTAAGAATAAAATGTTCTCTAAGATATAGAGGTTTAGACGTAAGCATTAATTTGTGGATGAAAATAAGGTGATTAAACTGCACTAAATAGGGCATTTTCAACCAGCACAAAGCAGTAGACTTATTTGAGACATGACCAAATCATCTCAGACCAAAGATAAATCTTCCGCAGCTGTTCTGAACAACCTGCAGTCTGTTCTTAGATGTGCCGTCGAGGTAAGGATAAAAAATATTAATGGAGGTAAGAACTGGTATTACAATTCAATAATTTTTATTCCGGATATTGATCTATCTGCCTCTTTATGTAATCTACCCATTTAATCTTTATTTCCTCATGATTTTGAAAACGTTTGGGTGAGAAGCCTTATTTTGACTGAGGAAATGAGATTACATAAGTAGAATTTCCTCTTTACTCATGTTTCAGCCACCACGGTACATACAAAAATCACCATGAGAATATATACTAAGTGACATATAAATCCGAACACCCAGTTTAAATGGTTTTATTTTAATAAAAATTGGTGAATGTATTTATCTTACTGTAAATAACAAGTGAAAAAATGTTCAGCCTTATCAGTTGGACATTCCGGTTTTTATACTGCTTTTTTTTAATTCACTAACGCTCTAAAAATGAATATTTCAGCCGCAGTAAAGAATCAACGTTGGCGGATTTTGGTTCTTGACATCCTTTACGATCGGTTACGATGCCTAGAGTACGGAGACCTGTACGATTTCGTCAACTTAGTGAGTTTGATAGGGGCCGTATAGTGGGACTTCGGGAAGCTGGATTTTCTTTTCGGGCAATTGCAGTTAGAGTGCAAAGAAGTGTAGACAAGGTGGTTAGGTGTTGTCAGGCATGGCTTCGAGAAGGCCGTACGCAAAGAGCAAGTGGCACTGGACGCCGCCGTAGAACAACAGACCGTCAAGATCGCCGCCTAAGATTATTGGCCTTAAGGGACCGTTTCTCCACTACCAGGTCCATTGCAAATGAATGATTTGCAGAACACGGAAGACCTTTCGGCATGCAAAGTGTTTACCGACGAATGAGAAGTTTTGGCTTGTTTTCATACCGGCCACACTGGGTCCTCCCTTTAACTCGAGAACACCGACGTAATCGCCTTGAGTGGTGCAGACAGCGGTCACTCTGGGATCAGGAACGGAACAGTATTGTCTTTAGTGACGAGTCTCGATTTTGTTTAGGCATGCACGATGGTCGTGCCAGTGTTAGAAGGCGACGTGGTGAAAGGAGGAATCCACAGTTTTTTGTTGAAAGACATGTTCATCACACTGTTGGAGTTATGGTTTGGGGTGCTATAGCTTATGGTTCCAGGTCACCTTTAATCTTCATTAGAGATAACATGAACGCGTAGCGATATATCCACGAAGTTCTAGAACCCCATCCTTTACCCTATCTTGACACCCTGGCAGATCCAACTTTCCAACAAGATAATGCCCGACCACATGTTGCAAGAGTCACAATAGACTTCTTTCAACATAACGATGTCACATTGTTACCATGGCCACCAAGATCTCCCGACTTATCCCCAATTGAGCACGTGTGGGATATGATGGGTAGGAGATTGCTCAATTTGCAACGTCCTCCTCAGACTCTAGAAGCACTTCGAGAGGAGTTGGTGGTTGCCTGGCATGAGATACCACAGGAGGACATTGACCACCTGATCAGAAGCTTGCCTAGGCGCGTTGGAGAATGCGTAGCACATCAGGGTGCATCCACACATTATTAAAGGTCAAAGGGTTTTAAAGCAGTGCAATCATTTTGAAATTTTTATCATTTACTTATTATGCTTCATTAAGTACTTATACAACATTTTATTAAAATAAAACCATTTAAACTGGGTGTTCGGATTTATATGTCACTTAGTAGGTATATTTACAAAAATATTTTTTTAAAAAAATATATTGTCATTGTCATTTTGGTCTCTTCTTTGAAAAGGTCATCGTGGTAGCCGAAATATCAGAAGAGGGTAATTTCTACGGTTCGGCGGTTAGATTTCTCTGGAAAGAACATGAAAATCACAGGATGTTTCAGATATTCTATGACTAGCTGGGTGCTTATACAGCTCCTCTTGTTTTTTGTTTGTTCCAGTACGGTATTATCCTGTAGCATCATTTTTGATGGTACAAATATACTTCTCTCAGTATCCTTCTTTCCGCAACTTTCAGACTGTTTTCATTGAAATTTGAACTGCTTAAACCCAGTAAAGGCTTAAGGAACGTGAAGATGCTAGTAAGGTACCTACTTGCTTATGTATGCTATCAGTATCTGACGTTAGAAGGTAAAAAGAAAAGACACAACTGATCTGTTCAACCTCCTCCAGTGTCCGTTCTCTTTTCCAGCCGCCCTTCCTCCTCCTTCTCACTTTGACAATGACGTTTCAGCGGGTCACTCGGAGGACAGCGACTACACCTCCGACCTCAACTACCCCGTGGGAGGGCAGCACGCCAACTCCTCAGCCTCCCAATTTAGGGCGGCCGCAGGGACGATAGGAGGGCATCCAGGAGGCCCATTCGATCGTACGCCTGACAGAAGTTTGGAAACCTCCAGGGAGAATTCGTATGACGATGGACAACATACCATGTCGGTCAGCAGGAGCGGGAGGGTGTCCCAAGGGCTCAGCCCTGATGTCAAGAGGAAACAATTGCCGGTGAGTGGGAACGTAGAATCTATCGCACAGTCTTTTCAGATCAATGTTTTCTCAAGTAATAATTTTCACAGAAAACGAAAAATGAAAAATTCTATGTAACAAAAATGTCGATATGTGCAATTATGGGAAAGCGCCAAAGTTTTTTAATAGTTACTGGTCTATCTAGGCTTCAAAGGGAACGGTTAAGGCCAGCATTGTGCAATTAGAGCGGACGGTGTGAAGTGCCGTAATAGAAATATAATACACAAGCCAAGTCTTTAGTGTGTAATCTGTAGATAACTCCGCTATTATAAGATACATCTAAAGAAGTTATTTTCAAAAATCATAGCCAAATATGGCCTTCTTACTCAGTAAATATACTGCTTTCTACAGGGTTTACTTTTTCAAATGTAACGCCCTATATATTTGAATATTCAGGTTAGGATTTCGAAAGGAAGAAGTCTGTCATTATAATAACATTCATTTACTTTCCATCAGACGTATATAAAGCACGTATAGGATTCATCATAAGAACAACATATACAAAATAAATAGTAATGATAATATTCACTCAATGTACAAAGAGGACAAACAACATGAGAAAATAAATATAGAATCAAAACAGGTTCAATAGAAGGCATTGCCTGTACATGGACCAATAATTTTAAGTTGCAACTGTAGAATGCAAATGACAAAAAAGCACACAGTAGATTATGCATTTACTTAATGTTGATATTAATGAGCTTATGAATTTCAGTCCTAGATATACGATAGAATGTAGCCACTGTGACAAAATTTTTTTGGAACAATTCCCAAAATGAAAATGACCGCTGAGGAACGACTGCGCCAGGAATTTTGTACATTGTGTAATGATTATGTTTAATTTCTTGGTCGGTGTTGATGAATTTATGGTAGTTGGTGATATTTGTACATCTGCGTTTAATTTGTCAGTGGGATAAAGTTTCGTTTTTTTGAACATAATTTTTAGAATACTTTTTTGAAATATATCTTAATTATACAACATGCAGCCCCGATGCTAATATACCATATGTGAGATGAGGCTAGATTATTCCAGGGTATTTTATGCTTGGCACTCTATTAATTTGCATTTTTTCATCATTAATGGCGAAGGAGAAATTTGTGTAATTTCGCGGATGTATAGCATAAGATGCAAATGGTAAAACATGTGTTTTAGAATAGTGGATGCTTAATTTATTTTCTACTACCAAACCACTGAGTAATTTTGACAAAATCATTTTCAATTACATGTTTTAGATCAGACCAGTCAGTGCCTTCATATAATATTGCAGTATCATGTGCAACACTAGTTATTTTGCCACATTTAATTTGGAAAAATCATTAAAATATAAAAGACAACAACAAAAAGCAGGCAAACAATTTTAAACAACCATCTGCAAATTTGAAATGAGCTAAAATAAAATAAATGAATGGGTGTTTGAAACCACTAATAAGCGTTAAAGATAAAGATCTAAAAACTGACAAAGGCGCTGACAGCATATAACCAGTCAGGCAGGTTGTTGAAAGTCTTTGGTTCTTTGGTCCCAAAATACAAGATACTCTGCTACCTAATTTGTACCGCCTATTTAATGTATATGACTATTCAAAATGAAATCCTGTCTGTTTAAAAGTATAACATAGCTATTTTGTAAAGAAAAAGCGAAGGCAGCCTCAGTATTTTCAACCCTTTGAACAATTATGTGCAACTATGTGTGTTGCTTATACCTGATGCCCACTTTATCAGCCTTTT
>CAVLJG010000786.1:7500-16261 GCA_963669975.1 Acanthoscelides obtectus | reverse complement strand
ATAGTGAGTGAGGAGGAGGAGTGAGGAGGAGGAGGAGGCGCAGCAACTCGAACAAAAAACGGTCGCTCGCGTCCCTCCCTCGCGTGTCCTTCCCTCGCGCACATACACTATCGTTTTATCTCGATGTTTCATTATGCGTATATATACACATATACATATATACATATATATACGCGCGTTCCACAGCGAGATCGCGGATTTAGCTAGCGCACAGCCGTTAAGCGGTCCAAATGCGATCGAACGTGTATAATATACGAAAGACGATCTTCAGCTCGCTCTTCGTAATATTTTTTCACATTTGCGACATCTCTCCTCATTCCGAGTGAGAATACGACGACGACGACAGTTGTTGTCTTTATAACCGAAACGTAGAACTATCTTTTCGATTACACCGTGTCGCTTTCAATCTAGCGAAGGGTCGAGAGAATGTTCGAAGTTTTCCACCGGTTACCGTAACGGCGCGCGCGCCTTAGTACGATCGTAGTCACTCTTAGCGACGACGACGACGACGACGAAAGCGCGCGCCCTGGTACAACCGGTATTAATACGTTAGACGTATACATATATATTTATATAAACACACACACACACGCGCGCACACACACTCACACGCACACTCGTACGTGTACGCGCGCACGTCGAACACACAAATATACAAACACAATACGGTTTATTCATTTTTCCCGTGTGTGTATACATATTTACGTGTGTGCATGCGTGCGTGTTCACGGCGGGCGGATGGTGTGTGTGTTGTCGTTGTATTGTGTGCTGTGTGCTGTTCGTTGACAGCATAATATAAACGTGTATGTGTGTATGTTTTGTCTGTATCAGAATTTGAAAGCGCGTGGCGCTCCGAAATTTATTTTCCGGAGCGCGCTTCACACGCATCTCTCTTTTGATTACAACAAAAAAACACCCGCGTGTAACAAACACACTTTTTCTATATCGTGTTACGCACGCGACGTTTTTTTTTTGCTAAACGCAACAGCTCCCTGGTTGATCCTGCCAGTAGTCATATGCTTGTCTCAAAGATTAAGCCATGCATGTCTCAGTACAAGCCATATTAAGGTGAAACCGCGAAAGGCTCATTAAATCAGTTATGGTTCCTTAGATCGTACCCACATTTACTTGGATAACTGTGGTAATTCTAGAGCTAATACATGCAAACAGAGCTCCGACCGGAGACGGAAGGAGCGCTTTTATTAGATCAAAACCAATCGGTGGCGGGTTCGCGCTCGTCATCGTACAACTTGGTGACTCTGAATAACTTTACGCTGATCGCATGGTCTAGCACCGGCGACGCATCTTTCAAATGTCTGCCTTATCAACTGTCGATGGTAGGTTCTGCGCCTACCATGGTTGTAACGGGTAACGGGGAATCAGGGTTCGATTCCGGAGAGGGAGCCTGAGAAACGGCTACCACATCCAAGGAAGGCAGCAGGCGCGCAAATTACCCACTCCCGGCACGGGGAGGTAGTGACGAAAAATAACGATACGGGACTCTTCCGAGGCCCCGTAATCGGAATGAGTACACTCTAAACCCTTTAACGAGGATCAATTGGAGGGCAAGTCTGGTGCCAGCAGCCGCGGTAATTCCAGCTCCAATAGCGTATATTAAAGTTGTTGCGGTTAAAAAGCTCGTAGTCGAATTTGTGTCCCGCGCCGCCGGTTCATCGCACGCGGTGTTAACTGGCGTGCCGCGGGACGTCCTGCCGGTGGACTTAGCCTTCACGGGCGGTCCAACTCAATCCCACCACGGTGCTCTTTACTGAGTGTCGAGGCGGGCCGGCACTTTTACTTTGAACAAATTAGAGTGCTCAAAGCAGGCTAAAACTTCGCCTGAATACGTGTGCATGGAATAATGGAATAGGATCTCGGTTCTATTTTGTTGGTTTTCGGAACCCCGAGGTAATGATTAATAGGAACGGATGGGGGCATTCGTATTGCGACGTTAGAGGTGAAATTCTTGGATCGTCGCAAGACGAACAGAAGCGAAAGCATTTGCCAAAAACGCTTTCATTGATCAAGAACGAAAGTTAGAGGTTCGAAGGCGATCAGATACCGCCCTAGTTCTAACCATAAACGATGCCAGCTAGCGATCCGCCGACGTTCCTCCGATGACTCGGCGGGCAGCTTCCGGGAAACCAAAGCTTTTGGGTTCCGGGGGAAGTATGGTTGCAAAGCTGAAACTTAAAGGAATTGACGGAAGGGCACCACCAGGAGTGGAGCCTGCGGCTTAATTTGACTCAACACGGGAAACCTCACCAGGCCCGGACACCGGAAGGATTGACAGATTGAGAGCTCTTTCTTGATTCGGTGGGTGGTGGTGCATGGCCGTTCTTAGTTGGTGGAGCGATTTGTCTGGTTAATTCCGATAACGAACGAGACTCTAGCCTGCTAACTAGGCGTATTTCGACATCCCAAAGGCCCGCCGGTTCGGGTTTACGCCCTTGCCGTGCGCGGTTTTTACTGTCGGCGTACAAACAATTCTTCTTAGAGGGACAGGCGGCTTCTAGCCGCACGAGATTGAGCAATAACAGGTCTGTGATGCCCTTAGATGTTCTGGGCCGCACGCGCGCTACACTGAAGGAATCAGCGTGTCCTCCCTGGCCGAGTGGCCCGGGTAACCCGCTGAACCTCCTTCGTGCTAGGGATTGGGGCTTGCAATTATTCCCCATGAACGAGGAATTCCCAGTAAGCGCGAGTCATAAGCTCGCGTTGATTACGTCCCTGCCCTTTGTACACACCGCCCGTCGCTACTACCGATTGAATGATTTAGTGAGGTCTTCGGACTGGTACGCGGTGGGCGTTTCGGCGTCGTCGATGTTGCCGGAAAGATGACCAAACTTGATCATTTAGAGGAAGTAAAAGTCGTAACAAGGTTTCCGTAGGTGAACCTGCGGAAGGATCATTACAGTGCTTTAATTTTTGTCTTTGACAAAAAAAAGTCTTTCGTATAATGAGTAATATATTTCAACACGATACTTTACTCTTATACACTTTACTATTCATTGAACGAATTTGCCTTTTTATTATAGGCGATGATGTAGCGACGTTCGAAAAGATAATAAGGAACATTTATAGTAAGATCGAGCGCACACACGTGTATATTACCCGAACGAGGTGTTGTTGTTTGTGTGTAACACACAACCTCTTCCCTCGTCTCGTCGTGTACGCGAGTGCGTATCTTTTTTATAAATCTTATTGAAAATCTTTTCGTCGTCCCACCATCATATAATACGTATAATTTTCGAACGCACCACGCCGTATAGAGCGCTTCTAGTACGCGCGAGCGCGCGCTCGGGGTACGTTCCGACACGCGTATATCGCATAGACATAATATTGTGTTGTATGCGTATGCGTATGTACACACGTGTCTCTACGACGTCGTCGTCTGTACGGATGGCGATATTTTCGACGGGTAACTCTATATGGGAGAAGAACGGAGATATGTCGTCGTGTCCGCACGACTCATTTCCTTCTTTTCCGGTTGTTTTTAAAGATATTCGCCCGTTAGTCGAAATTTCTACGCCATACGAAAAGACGGTACAAGAGGACGACACGTGTTGTACGCTTAATACATACATATATATTCATGTTATGTACAACTCTGTTGTAGTGTTATTTGTACCCCTTGCACACGCGTATGCTATAGAAGCGCGATACGGATAGAATGCGCGCGTACACGAGAGACTTCGTCGGCACGCTCGTTTGTTATAAACGCGCAAAAATAATTTTGCGCGTTTGCCGCGCAAAATACACGAAGTCTCCGTGAGAAATGCGCGCTTTCTTTTTTTTATATATTTTCTTTAATAACATTAGCCATTATCATAACAATAAAGACGTATCGATATATATTTTATATATATAGAGATCGTCTAATTAAAAAACGATTACCCTGAACGGTGAATCACTTGGCTCGTGGGTCGATGAAGAACGCAGCTAATTGCGCGTCAACTTGTGAACTGCAGGACACATGAACATCGACATTTCGAACGCACATTGCGGTCCTCGGATACTGTTCCCGGACCACTCCTGGCTGAGGGTCGTATCAATTTAAAAGACTGCTCGGTTTCCTCTCCGATCTCTGTTCGCGTCGTCGTATTATCTCTTTATCCGAGAGACGACGACGACGACGACGACATGAGAGAGGAGAATGAAACGTCGGAGCGTGTTGGATGTAGACGCGGCGGTACGACGCGACGACGCTAGTTATTATATATTTATTTATGTAATATCGTAAACGTCGTCGTCTTTGTCGTCGTCGCGGCATCTCAAAACGCGAAAGCGACGATTCGTTCGTCATACGAACGAATCGTAAACTCACACATAGAACGAACACGCGCGCTGTACGGATAAAAATCGTAATAGCACTACATATATATATATATATATATATATATGTATATATGCTGTAGTCGTTACGCGTTTCGAACTTGCGCTGCGATCGTCGTGTCCGAGAGAGAAATTATTTTTTTCGAGATAACGACGTCTGATCGCATATACGCGCTAAACACTAGGAACGCTTTCGACTAGTAGTAGTATAGCAGCAGCAGCTATACGATTTATTAGCGATCGCGTGTGACATATATATCTGTGTGTGGGTTGTGTTGTATATTGTTAACCGACCTCAGAGCAGGTGAGACTACCCGCTGAATTTAAGCATATTACTAAGCGGAGGAAAAGAAACTAACTAGGATTCCCTCAGTAGCTGCGAGCGAACAGGGAAAAGCCCAGCACCGAATCCCGCGGTCGATATCGGGCGCCGGGAAATGTGGTGTTAGGGAGGATCCGTTTATCCCGAGGTCGCGCGGCGAGTCCAAGTCCTTCTTGAACGGGGCCACAGCCCATAGAGGGTGCCAGGCCCGTAGTGGCCGCTGCCGATCGCGGGAGGATCTCTCCTCAGAGTCGGGTTGCTTGAGAGTGCAGCCCTAAGTGGGTGGTAAACTCCATCTAAGGCTAAATATGACCACGAGACCGATAGCGAACAAGTACCGTGAGGGAAAGTTGAAAAGCACTTTGAAGAGAGAGTTCAAGAGTACGTGAAAACCGTTCAGGGGTAACCTGAGAAACCCGAAAGGTCGAAAGGGGAAATTCATTCGCGTTTCGGCCGTCGGCGATGAGCGGTCGCGCGACGGACGGCGTTCGCGCGTCGTCCGCGCCTTTCGCTTTTCGATCCGGCGTCGAACGCGTGCACTTTTCCCCTAGTAGGACGTCGCGATCCGTTGGGTGTCGGTCTACGCTCGCGGTGGAGTCCGTGTACGATCGTTTCGGCGATTCGTGCTCGAACCCGCGATGTTTCGGCCGACTCGCTCGACGGTATACAGATGGCGCGAGGCCGCTACTTCTTCAATTAGCGTCCGACCCACGACAAGCACGTTCGATGCTAAGACGGCGATCGGACCTAGCGCCCGGTTCCGTCCCCGGACGACTGTGGTCGTGCGGATTTCTCGGACAGACCTCGTTTGAAACGCCGATCTGCGACGCTATAGCTTTGGGTAATTTCAGGACCCGTCTTGAAACACGGACCAAGGAGTCTAGCATGTGCGCGAGTCATTGGGACATAACTAAACCTAAAGGCGCAATGAAAGTAAAGATCCGCCTAGCGCGGATTTAGGGAAGATGGGCGGCACGTCTATAAGCGGCCGCTCCGCACTCCCGGGGCGTCTCGTTCTCATTACGAGAAGAGGCGCACCAAGAGCGTACACGCTGGGACCCGAAGATGGTGAACTATGCCTGGTCAGGACGAAGTCAGGGGAAACCCTGATGGAGGTCCGTAGCGATTCTGACGTGCAATCGATCGTCGGAACTGGTAATAGGGGCGAAAGACTAATCGAACCATCTAGTAGCTGGTTCCCTCCGAAGTTTCCCTCAGGATAGCTGGCGCTCGTCTGTGACGAGTTTCATCGGTAAGCGAAATGATTAGAGGCATTGGGGTCGAAACGACCTCAACCTATTCTCAAACTTTAAATGGGTGAGATCTCCGGCTTGCTCGAACTAATGAAGCTGCGAGAATCGAATCAGAGTGCCAAGTGGGCCATTTTGGTAGCAGAACTGGCGCTGTGGGATGAACCAAACGTCGAGTTAAAGCGCCTAAATCGACGCTTATGGGATACCATGAAAGGCGTTGGTAACTTAAGACAGCAGGACGGTGGCCATGGAAGTCGGAATCCGCCAAGGAGTGTGTAACAACTCACCTGCCGAAGTTACTAGCCCTGAAAATGGATGGCGCTGAAGCGTCGTGCTTATACTCGGCCGTCAGCGGCATGTGCGGTCTCGATCCGCGTAAAAACGGATCGGCCATGAAGCTCTGACGAGTAGGAGGGTCGCGGCGGTGCGCGCAGAAGGGCTGGCCGTGAGGCCGTCTGGAGCCGCCGTCGGTGCAGATCTTGGTGGTAGTAGCAAATACTCCAGCGAGGCCCTGGAGGACTGACGTGGAGAAGGGTTTCGTGTGAACAGCCGTTGCACACGAGTCAGTCGATCCTAAGCCCTAGGCGAAAGCCGATGTTGATGTGGCGTTGTTTTATAAATATATGTATGTATGTGTGTATATATAAAGAACACGCCCGTCGGGCGAAAGGGAATTCGGTCCTATTCCGAAACCCGGCAGCGGAACCGTACAATAGTCGGGCCCTCGCAAGAGAGTTCGTCGGGGTAACCCAAAAAGACCCGAAGACGCCGTCGGGAGACCAGGGAAGAGTTTTCTTTTCTGCATAAGCATTCGAGTTCCATGGAATCCTCTAGCAGGGAGATATGGTTTGGAATGCGAAGAGCACCGCAGTTGCAGCGGTGTCCTGGTCTTCCCCTCGGACCTTGAAATTCGGGAGAGGGCCACGTGGAGGTGTCGCGCCGGTTCGTACCCATATCCGCAGCAGGTCTCCAAGGTGAAGAGCCTCTAGTCGATAGAATAATGTAGGTAAGGGAAGTCGGCAAATTGGATCCGTAACTTCGGGATAAGGATTGGCTCTGAGGATCGGGGCGTGTCGGGCTTGGCGAGGAAGCGGGTCGCGGCTGACGTGCCGGGCCTGGGCGAGGTGAAACGTTCTGTCGTATGCGTTCGCGCGTGTGCGGTAGGATTGCGGATCCGAACTCGGTACCGTGCCTTGGCCTCCCGCGGAACCGTCTTGCTGCGAGGCCCAGAGTGCGCTCGCAAGGGCGTTCTGGTGTCCTCTTCGGCCGCCATTCAACGGTCAGCTCAGAACTGGCACGGACCGGGGGAATCCGACTGTCTAATTAAAACAAAGCATTGAGATGGCCCCTGCGGGTGTTGACTCAATGTGATTTCTGCCCAGTGCTCTGAATGTCAACGTGAAGAAATTCAAGCAAGCGCGGGTAAACGGCGGGAGTAACTATGACTCTCTTGTGGTACGTATCGTGGAAAATGCAAATGAGGATGTAACTACTATTATAGAACTTAATCAGGCGCCAATCGAGATACGCCTCCAGCGGGGGGTCAAGCAAGGTGACCCCCTCAGCCCATTACTATTCAATCTAGTTTTGGAGCCCTTGCTAGATAAGCTGGAAACGAGACCTGGGTACAAAATCGACACAGAGACGCAGATATCGTCCTTAGCATTTGCCGACGATCTGCTCCTAGTCGCGCAAACAGTACCACATGCTAAGGACCAGTTAAGTAGCACGGAAGCATACCTATCGAGTCTAGGTATGAAGATTGCTGCCAATAAATGCCGCACCTTCCGTGTAAACCGTACCAAAGACTCCTGGTACTTAACTGACCCAGGCCTCGAACTCGACAGTGGAGAAGTGATACGGTAGCGGGGGCCGGCGATCACCTTGTCTACCTTGGATGCAAGTTGTCTCCCTGGGTTGGGGTCACAACCGAGGGCATACGAGCCGACCTTGCTTCAACTCTTAGTCGTGTGCAACGACTAAAGTTGAAACCGCATCAAAAGATAGACTTAATCTCTACTTACATTGTTCCTCATTACCTGTATCAGTTGTCCATAGCGATGCCGGCTATGACACAGATAAAACTGATGGACCAGGAGCTACGGGTAGTGGTGAAGAATATTCTTCACCTGCCGCAGGCAACAACGAACGCCTTATTATACTGCGGTAAGAGGGACGGGGGACTTTGCGATCCCGAGGTTGGAGTGGCTCGCCACCCTCATCAGCCCTAAAAGCCGGCTTAAAGTTCGTGGACAACCCCGACCCGGCAATGCAAGCTCTTGCCACGGGCACTAAGCTCGAGAGTAAGTGAGGCGACTCGCTCTCGATGCCCGGATAGCTTGGCCAGTACTGGGGAGCAACTGACCAGCTATACTAGAACGCAAAGAAGGCTGAGCTTGCCAGATGGAAGCGCCTTGGTTCTCAAGGAAAGTCGGCAGCGGCCTTCGCCGACTCCAGATCGGAAACGCATGGCTTAGGGACCCCTCGTTGCTCAAGCCATGTCGTATGATTACAGCCCTCAAGATGAGAACCAACTCATGTGCTGACAGGGCGGCCATGAGCAGAGCGACCAGAATACCGGATCCTACATGCAGGCAATGTGGTTCGCAAATTGAGACATTGGGACACATATGGGGCAATGTCGTCACACGAAACCACATAGGATTCGAAGGCACGATGAGATCAAAACCTCATCGTGGAAGAACTTAAAAAGAAAGGCCCAGAGGTGGCAATAACGGTTGAAACCGACGGTGGCGGCAACCGGAGGCGGGAATCTCAACCTGACCTGGTAATACAAGCCGGGGAAGGGTCTTCGTGGTCGATGTTACAGTCCGCCACTAAGACGGGAATA
>CAVLJG010000786.1:0-2500 GCA_963669975.1 Acanthoscelides obtectus | reverse complement strand
CCAGGTGAGGGACTTGTCAAATACGATCCCCAGATATTTGACCTTGTCGCTCCACTGGATATCTTCGTCGATGATGGATGCTTCGAGAGGGCTTGCAATCCTTCTTCGTTGGATGAAGATTGCCTGCGTCTTCTGGACGTTGATACGGATTTTCCATTTCACGCAACAGTCCAGTTCATCCTGTAGTCTGCTACGGATAATCTCGGGTCGTCGATGCTTAGCGGCGATAGCAATGTCATCTGCATATAGGGCCAGCATTGTGTGAGCTGTCTTCGGTACGTCATGAGTATAGTTTGAGAGCAGGGGGGACTGAGGCTGACTCCTGGAGCACGCCTGCTACCAGCTGTCGTCGTGTTGAATGGCATGTACCAATCCTCACCGCGAACCGTCTTTGTGTTAGATAGCTCTGGATCAGTTGGCACATGTTTGCATCGGCGGTCCTGGCTGCTCTAGGACTCGTTCTTGGTGGCGGCAGCTGGCATCTTTGGCTGCCTTGGCGTCTCGTCTTCGGAGGAGGAAATTCGCACCCGCTTTTTTTTTTCCGTCTGGTGGCGACACTGAAATCGGTGTCGTCGTTGCTTGCTGTCTCTGTCGTGGTCCTATCCTCTTCGGTCCGTTGGGTGTCCTCTTCTTGAGCGTCCATCTCGTCCGACGTAGCCTGGTGGTCCTCTGCCTCGCCTTCTTCGGTCTTCTTTGCGGCCTTCTTCGTGGCCCTGCGGAGCTTCCCGTTCAGGTCCTCGATCTCCTGTTGTGCTTGCAAGAAGGCTTCTTGCAGGTTTCGCATCTGCTCTGCCAGCATGGCGACAGCATCTTTCTTCTCTTTCAGCTGGTTAGCCAGCTTCTCAATTTTCGCCATCGTAAATGACAAACAACCAATCTATCGCAATAAGATTGCTCAATATGTCCGGGTGTGTCGCAGTCGTGCAAGTATACACTCGCAACGGCTGCTAGCTCGGAACTGATGTTGCGCGCACACACACCACACACCCTCCTACCCTGTGCGGTCCCTCCACCACCCCTGTTCCAGGCAACCTCATACCCTTGAGGAGTGGGGGGAAGAGCAATGTGTGAGACAGAGAGAGGGGGGGGGGGAGAGGGAGAGTTAACGTGATTGTCGTTATAGACACTAGCGGCATTGTATGTAAAATTGCGTTGGAATAAAGTTCTATCATTCCGACAGTACCTCTAGAAAGTAACTATCCCTCCAAGGTATCTCCATATAGTCGAGCTCCACAACCCATCGATGCTAGGTAAACATAAAATGTTACGGTAAGTAAGAATTGGTATTATTTGTTGCATTTTCCATGTCACGATCCGTATCGTAGAAACGTAACATCACACTGTATCATGCGGTTATTGGGCTGTTGTTACTTGAATCCCAAACAGCATGAAGGAATATCGGCAAAATATTACGTGATTTTTTTTTTGTTTCCTGATCCGATGATCTCTATTTTTTCTTCAACAAACGAATTGTGTGGCCCTGAGAAGGGCCGATTTCTAGTTTTGACGTTATTTTCTTATTATTATTATTATTTAGGCTTTCTTCTCTGTCTTTTTCGGCAATAGGACAGCCTGAATATTCGGAAGAACTCCGCCTTGGGCGATAGTTACGCCGGAAAGTAACTTGTTTAATTCTTCATCATTCCTGATTGCTAACTGCAGATGACGTGGAATGATCCTGGTTTTTTTATTGTCGCGAGCAGCGTTGCCGGCCAACTCTAACACTTCGGCTGCCAAGTACTCCATAACGGCGGCAAGGTACACAGGAGCTCCGGCACCGACGCGTTCGGCATAGTTTCCTTTACGCAATAATCTGTGTATACGACCTACAGGGAATTGCAAACCGGCCCTACTAGACCTGGATTTTGCCTTTCCTTTCACTTTTCCGCCTTTTCCTCGTCCGGACATGTTTATTTGTTTTTTATTATTTTCTTTTTTGACTTGCGAATCGACGACTACAATCTGCTGTCGTTGACCGAATTAATAGAATAGAATGGCAATGTCTTTAGGTACGAGTATATTTATATAACTACTCCGACCAATCACCGTTTTCGTTTGTCGGTCACCCGTAAGGGGCGGAGTCTATGTCGGTAACGTCGTGGCTGTTAAAGCTCGCCGTTTATCCGCACACCTTTCTCATCAGTTCCGAGCTAGCAGCCGTCACGAGCATACACTCGTGCGACTGCGACCCACCCGGACATACAGTGCGATCCTACTGTGATTTTCATCGCGGTACGATCGCCATCCACGATGGCGAAGTAGAGAAGCTGGCGAGCCAGCTGAAGCAGAAAGAGAGAACTTGCAATGCTGCTGAGCAGATGAAAAATCTGCAAGCGCATTGAGCGGGCGAGGATGAAATCGATGAGGTGAAAAGGAAGCTCCTCAAAGCAAAGAGGAAAGCTAAGAAGACGGAGGAAGAGAAGGAAGAGGACCAGGGAGAGGAGGACCAGCAGCCTACGGAGAACTTGGACATGGATGCCCAAATATCGACGTAGAAGAA
>CAVLJG010000785.1:0-16270 GCA_963669975.1 Acanthoscelides obtectus | reverse complement strand
ACTCCTGCTCCAGCACCGGGCCAAACCATATATATTCAGAAGAATCCCCGAAATAAATTATCTGCACCTTACGTATCAGCCGAAACTACTTCTAGTAGCAATACCAAAATTCAGGCCGTTACTTCCAAAAATAGACCCACCAATACCCATCCTAGAAAAATCAAACGTCTAAGGAAAATACCCTTGTTACAGGATCGTCATCCTGACGAACCACAACCTGGCCCTTCAAGTGCACCTGATCCCGAATAATGGATACTATCGTGAACTGATAGGCCATGCTCAAGAGTTAAACCACTATCACCGACATATTATTACTGTTAACCTAACTGCTATCGACGCAACGCTTAAAATGACTCTAACTAACTTCCTATTCCTTAACAAGACTCTCACTACTTCCAACTACCGAATATTTGAACAATATAACCATCTCTATTCCGAGACACTTGACAATTTTCATAAAATAATCCGACCCCGTCAAAGGCGAGGAATTGCTAACTTTTTGGGAACTTTTATTAAATCAGTGACTGGCAACCTTGACGAAAACGATCGTATATTTTTGGAAAGGCACATCTTCAGTATCGAAAATAAACAAAATCGTATAATCAATGTGCTTAATAATTCGACAAGTTATGCATCAGAAACAATAAAAAGATATAATATTCTGATTGAAACCATAAATAATAATACAGTGAGAATCACACAAGATATTAATTTTCTTAGAGATGAATTCCAGCAGTTTATTACTCTTCAAAGCGAAATTCGTAATATTGATCGTTTGAATCAATTCATTTTAAAGCTTATTAGAAGTATAAACCTATCTGCACTAGAACAACCGAACATAGAATTATTTTCACTTTCCGAAATCACTGACTTAGAAGAAAAGCTAAAATCTTTATATAAATCAAATTCTCTTTTATCAGATAATTCACATCCCTTTGAACTTATCGAAAATTCACGTTGTTCATTAATTACCACAAATACTCAGTTACTCATCCTTTTCAAAATCCCGATCCTTAATGATCACTCTTTCCGACTTTACCATATTTATCCCATACATAATGAAGAAAACATTGTACTACTGCCTCCTGCAACTTTCTATGGAGATAATCGCTGGTATTCTACATGCACCGATGTAGGACCAAAAATCGTATGTCAACCCGCTTCCACCACAAGATGTCAGCTTCCCAGCTTAGAAAATTGTACCACTGCCAAGCTTTCCCAGCCTGTCATCCACCAAACAAAGAAAAACCTGATCGTCAGTACAAATGAGCCAATCCAAATCGTTGAAAGATGTTCCCAGACTCACCGAAATATTAGTCAAGCAGCAATTGTTTATTCTTCATGCCCAATCGAAATTAATGGACAGATTTACAGCACTACTTCAGAGCAAATCGAAGTTCCTGATATCATCCCTATAAAGATCCGCCCAAAGTTTAACTTACAGATCAACGAGTTGCAGCCACTCAAAGATGTACCACAGCTATCGGCCATACAGCCCTTACATCTAAGCCCTACAGTGACGTCTACAACAACTTGGTCCATGGCAACCCTAATGCTCATCATCGTCACAGCGAGCATTTACTTCGTCTTAAGAAAAAGAAGAAGACTCCAGACGCTTTTCTTCAAGCCGAAAATTTCCATTGCCGACTTGGAAAACCTAAAACTTCAAAAGTCCGAGGACGGACTTTCAGCTTAGCGAGGGAGGCGTTATAGGTCAAGAACCCGAGGCGTCAGCAAGACGACACCGCCAGTCGCAACGACAGCAGAAACCTTTATTAAAACTATTTTTCTTTTTATATTTTAATTCATTATCATTCCAACTTGTAACACGTTCATGTCTACAAAATAAATATTTTTTAAAAACTCCTTGTTGTGGCTGAGAAACATAATTCGCGGCATTATACTGCAAGCGTCTGAGTGTGACTATTGGTTTCTCTTTGTCTATGTGGCTACATTCAGGACCTTGCATGCTATATGATAACTACCTAAGATGGCAGCTTTCTGAAGTGAGAGGTATAGTTTCTGCGGTAGATTTAGTTTCTCTAATATTTTATGTAGATTCTTAGGTATTTCTCCTGTGGCTCCGATCACTATTGGGATGACATCAACTTTTTCTTGATATTCAACATAGTTGTCAGGGGTCGTAGCGACAGACAGAACCATAGCGGACTTAATGCGTCCCCTTGGAATATTCCCCTTTCTATTTTAATGGTGCCTGCATCTACACTTTTTTGATTGGTGTTTAAAACAATTCTGGTTTTCCACTGAGACATAGCGTAGTTCAGTAAATTCAGTACATGGGGCTCGACTTTATAAAGCTGTAACACCTCGGTTAGCCAGGAATGAGGCTGGGTATCAAACGCTTTTTGGTAGTCTATATACGCTGTGTGCAAAGAGCCTTTTGAGCGTTTCGCGTGAGATGTGATGACCGTATCTATTATCAATTGTTCTTTACACCCTCTGGATCCTTTTCGGCAACCCTTCTGCTCTCGTCCAACAGGTTATTTCTTTCCAGGTGGCTGTATATCTTTTCCGATATGATGGACGTGAATATTTTATATATTGTAGGAAGGCAGGTGATCGGCCTATATTTGGAAGGATCTTTTGAGGACACCTTCGTTTTTGGTAACAAATAAGTGATACCACTGGTCATGAATGGTGGTAGTTCTTCAGGGTTGGACAGCAGGTGAGTATAACATTTGGCTAGATGTTGATGACTGACCTTGAATTGTTTATACCAAAAATTTTGTATTTTATCCTGTCCAGGTGCCTTCCAATTCGAGGTCTTGTTTATAGCCTTGGTTACTTGGTCGGTTGTTACTTCCCATTCCAACATAGTCTGGAGGCTAGATGTAGACCTCTTCTCATCAAACAGCCATCTGGTATTGTTGTGAATCACAGGGTTCCCCCAGATTGATTCCCAAAACGTTTTCGTGGCCTCTGGTGTGGGGACCTTATTTTCTTTCAGGGTTTGAGGCTCGTGATCTTCTGACTCTAAATTTTTATAAAAGCTCCTTTCACTCCTGCTAAACTGACTATTGTGTTGACGTCTTGTGTTACTTTCCTTATACCGTCGGAGCTTTTTAGCCATAGCCTTGAGCTTTTGCTTAAGGTGATCCAGTATTTCTGTTGCTGTTGGGTTTTCGAGTCTTTGCTCCCTTCCAAGAATGGCCTTGGCTTTCTTAGTGACTGAGCTGCTGGGGTTCAAGCTTTGATTTTGTGTCAGAATTCCTATGTCCCGCCTGATACTATCGATTTTATTAGTAATTCGGCGCTGCCATGCTGGCGTGACTGAGACATTTTTAATTTGTGTGTCCGTGGAGATTTTCTGCTTGTTTAGTGTTAGCACCGTTGCTGCTCCACTATAAATAAGGCTGTGTAGATTTTCGATGGGTATATCAGTTGTTATTTTGGAATCCAGAATTTTGTTGATTTCACTCAATATAGGTTTAGTCTTGTTATAAATTAGTTTGGAAAGTCTAGGTTCCATCATAGGGTCCACTCCATCATAAAGCAAATGAATCCTTTCGAATTCCAGCTCAGAAGCAGCGGGTGGCCTGTTGGCCTCCGGTACTGGGGCCACTGGTTCATCGTCAGCATTGCGGAGATCAGCAGGTAAATTTATAGATAGTTTGACGCAACTTCACGCTTTATTTGTGTAATAATATTTGGTGGTAGGCGTCTATTTATAAATATAGATCTTCGCTGGTCTTATGACGAAGCATTGGAAATTTTTCAGTTACCAATCTATTTAGTTCTCGGCTGTATGGAGTTTTGGCGGTTTCTAGTCGGGTTAATCTGTAATAGCGGTTTCTAGTCGGGTTAATCTGTAATAGCAGCGAACCATGAATGCATTGATTTCTTCTGTCCACATTGTTCTTTGCCTAACTGTGCCTTGTGACGTGGTGGGCATGGGCTCTGATGGCCCAGCAACACCGACATCTTGGCTTGGTACGATTGGTGGTGGTGTACTCGACTGGGTTGGTAATCTGGTTGGTCCTTGTTCACTGCCGCGGTAGGTTGCAGGTAAATCTTCAAGACGGTTCCGACCCGGCTCCTACTGCGCCGGCCCGCCTGAGTATCTCTTATTTCTTGTTTTAAGAGCATTCAAATATACACGTTCTAGGGGGTGCTAACCCATAGAGCGGTGGTGCTAGTTTTTGTCCACCCCGGGTATTTTATTTCCCCGGTACTCTCCATATCTGGAGAGCGTTTCCCAATTCGCACAGGGAGGCGCCCATGGGAGACTAGCAACTCCACACGGGTTATTATTATTATTATATTATTATAATTAATTATTATTATTATTATTATTATTATTATTATTATTATTATTATTATTATAACTAATTAATTATAATTATAATTATTATTTTTTTTTTGACGGCGTCAACTTCTATGGTTATTAGCCGATATAATTGTTATTATTATTATTATTATTATTATTTTTTTTTTAACCCACAGTGGCATCGACAGCTATGGTCATTAGCCACTTCCCTCCTACCTCATGAGGTCATTAAGTTGAACCTAGCATCTCAGGGATAGATCTGAGAGTTGGATAATATATAGAACGCACACAATCACATACAGTATAAATAATTCATTGCATCATCCCATTTACTTAATTCAAGTATGGAGGTAAAACTGAGTGTTTACCATAGGTAAATTACTACAGCATTGAGTTTGTCCTGTTCCTAGCAAAATATTTGGTGTGCCAGACAGAATTCAGGTAAGTTGTGTTAACAATGCATTCTTATATAGGATTCATTGTTTTCTTGATACACATATACCCACATATACATATTTTTCGAGATATTTATGTTGGAGCTAATATTTTAAGATTTTTATATTAGAAGATTTTTTGTTTAGATTTTGTGTAGCATATTTGTCGATTTCATGAAGTTCAGTAAGTTGTTTATGTTTCTGTTGTTTGAAAAGCATTCTTTCAGGTTTCTTGGTATAAAACATTCTAGGCGCTTAGAGTTAAATTTTGGACACTCCAGGATGATGTGTCTACGGTAAGAGTGCAGTGGCATTCATCGCATAGTATTGGGCTTCGCCCTAGGAGAAGATGTGATGAAGTTAGGTGAGTATGTCCAATCTTTATTCTTGTAAGACACACTTGTTCTCGTCTAGTTAGGCCTGTCGGATATTTCCATTTCTCGATTGTAGGTTGTAGTATCCTCAAACGACTTATACTTTGGCTCCACTGATTTTGCCAACGTTGATGTATCTGGAGCTTGAAATGGGCTTTTAGGTCTTCAGGAAGTACGGTGCTGACGGGGGTTCCATTTTGGGTCGCGTCACGAGCTGCTGCATCTGCTAGTTCGTTGCCAGGAATATTTACATGCCCTGGAGTCCAAATAAATACGACTGTGTTCGAATTATGCGTTAGTTTATGGCACCGATTAATCACCTGCTGGACGAGGGGATTCTTAGCTTGTTGATTTCGTATAGATTGAAGGGCGGTCATTGAATCTGTACATATGAGGTATGTACTACACCGGGTTGTTTTGTCAAGCAAGTATTTAAGAGCTGCCGAGATGGCATACAATTCGGCTGTATATACGGAAGTAATAGGATTTAGACTATACTTAAAGGTTTCTGTTAGGGTGGTGAAAGCTGATCCTACGCCACTTTCATTTTTCGCTCCGTCTGTGTAGATGACTTCAGGTGTATTATATCTACTTATTATTTCATTGAATTTATTTAGATAAACATATCCCGATGTTATGTTTTTTGGATAAATAGCGCAGTCTAGTACAATATTCGTCCTGGTGTCGATCCATGGTGGAGTTTCACTTGGTTTCTTAGTGTATATGTCAGGGATAACAGCGCCAAGGTCGTTTATAATCTCTGATAGTCTGACTCCGAATGGTCTTGTAATAGTAGGTCGGTTGTCGTATTCTTCACTGCTATCATTGTTGAAAATGATATCGTGGTTTGGGGAGAGGGTTGAGCCCATAGTTAATTCCATAGTTAAGCATTAACTGCGATATGCGTAAATCAAGCGGTGAGTATTCGCATCGCAATAATCGAGCTGGATGGACTAGTGCGAAACGCACCTAAGCACAGTCTTAATCCTTCACGATGGATGACTTCTAGGGTACGTATATGCGATCTTCTGGCAGCGGCAAAAGCTACAATACCATATTCCATTTTTGACATTACCAGCGATTTGTATAGCGTCAGTAGGACATCTCTGTCCGCGCCCCATTTTATGCTGGAGACGCATTTTATTACGTTAAGGGCTTTCTTGCATCTAACAGCTAATGACTCGATTTGTGGTTTCCACGTAAGTTTACGATCAAAGATTACTCCTAGGATCCGGTGAGTTTCTTTGACTTGGATTAAGTTTTTCCAAGGTTAATGCAGGTTCCCTATGTGCTGTTCTTAGCCGACAAAAATGGATTACTGTAGTTTTTGATCTAGAAAAGTTAAGACCATTTCTTTTAGCAGTTTCAACCAGGTTGTCGATGGTCTCTTGAAGTTTACTTTCCATCGTGACCATTTTCTTTTGCCGAGTAATATATCGTTAAATCATCCACATACATACATTTTCCAATGGATTCATCGATGCACTGGAGTAAGTTGTTGGCAATTATTACAAACAAGATTACGCTGAGGGTGGAGCCCTGAGGTATTCCGTTTTCTTGGAGGTACGTATGAGATACTTTGTCCCCCAGCCTTACCTTGAACGACCGGCTTGCAAGGAAGCTTGCAATGAATGTGGGCAGCCGTCCCCGAATTCCCCATTGATGGAGAGTTGATAGGACTCCATATCCCCAGGCGGTATCGTATGCCTTTTCTAGGTCAAAAGAGATAGCAATCAGATGGCTCCTGTTGGCAAAACTGTTCTGTATGGCTGTTTCCAAGTGGATAAGGTGGTCTACGGATGATCTGTGCTGCCTGAAACCTGTCTGAGAATTTATTAGCAGGTTTCGTGTCTCCAGTAACCACATTAATCTTCGACTTATCATTTTTTCTAGGATTTTGCTCAGACAACAGGTCAGGGATATTGGTCTGTAGCTCTCAGGCTTTGTTGAATCTTTGTCTGCTTTAGGAATAGGTATCACTATTGATTCTCTCCACTGATCTGGGTAAGTACCAGTTTGCCATATTTTATTAAACATTTCTAATATTGCTTGTTTTTCTGTTACAGGTAGGTTGCGTATCATGCAATAGTGGACGGAGTCCGGGCCAGCGGAAGAGTCGTTAGTCTCTTGAAGAGCATTTTCGAATTCGGTAAGAGTGAAATTGTTGTTATATTCCGATATGTTAGATTCACTAAAGTCAAGTGCATTGCTTTCAATTTCTAGCTTCCTTTGATAGGCCCCAAGGCTTAGGTTGTCATTGGAACATATCTCTTCAAAGTGCATGCCTAGCGTGTTGGCTATCTCTGTAGCGCCCGTAACTTCTCTTCCTCCTACTCGTAACACTGGGGAAGGTGTGGCGAAGTGTTTGCCGGATATGGTTCTGATTTTCTTCCATACATCTGAGCTTGGGGTCTCTGAAGTGATGTCAGATACATATTTTTGCCAAGAATTTCTTTGGCCTGCTAACATCAATCTCCGTGCTCTAGCTCTGGCTTGTTTGAATTTCATCATATTTGCCAGAGTTGGGTTTCTTTTGAAGACATTGTAGTTATGCTTTTTGCCTTTAATGGCTTCTTCAATTTGTTGATCCCACCAGGGTACTATAGGTTTACCAGGTTGTATGTTTGCTTTAGGGATGCTTTCGGAAGCAGCATTCAATATACTGTCAGTAACGTTGCTGACGGTTTCAGATATTGAATCACCTATTCGCATTGGAGTCAAATGTTCTCGAAATTTCTCCCAATTTGCCTTTTTAACATTCCACCTTTCTGCAAGTGGAACACTTGTATTTTGTACGGCACAGTTAAGTAGTATTGGGAGATGGTCAGATGAGTGATCATCTAAAACTTCCCAATCAAAGAGATATGATACACTTGGGCTACAAAGTGCCAAGTCTATCGCACTGTAGTTGCACGACCTAGAGTTAAGAAATGTTCCTTCGCCTTTATTCAGCACCATTAAATTTGCTTCGTTAATTATATCTTCCACTATCCTCCCTCTGGTGTCCAGTTTTTGTGAGCCCCAAAGAGGGTTATGCGAGTTAAAATCTCCTACTAAGAGAAAGGGTTTGGGAAGCTGTTCACATATGCTTTTCAATTGATTATATTCCCAGTTTTGATTGGGTAGGTATATGTTGCATATGGTCAATTTTATAGGTACTATTAGTTGAACAGCAACAACCTGAAGCTCGGATGTGATGTTGACCTCTGTAAAGGGGATATTTACATCCAGAAATATTGCCACGCCGCCCTTGGCACGGATTTGCGGCGTATCATCCTTTCTTACACATTTGAACCCACGTAGCTGAAATTTCGTGGTTGGAGAGAAATGGGTCTCTTGAAGACAGAGACAAAAGGGCTTTTTCTCCTGCATGAGTAGTTTCAGTTCTGGATAGTGATTAACACACCCATTAATATTCCACTGGACGATGGATTGCATGAGTAGAGTAGATTTATTTTATACATGCAAGGTTCAGGAGAAGATTAAGGATATTTACATATGTATAGAGATGAGAGAGATAAATAAGCAAATAGGTGAGGGACTAAATAAATAAATAAATATATAAAAGACAAATAAATAAGTAAATAAATTAATGAATAAACAAGTAAATAAATTGAAAAGTACATTATAAGTTTATCAAAATCACAGTTAATTTTATCACAGAAGTATCACAGTCTCCGACAACTGCTCAGTTTCGGAGTTCTGTTGATTGGGACGCTCTGTATCATCACTCTGAACGGGTTGTTCCGACTGAAACAGTGCGGTTTTATTTGTTTTACGAGGTCTGCCTTTTTTCCAGCCTCGTGTACCCTTTTTTGCTTCTGGATCGTCAGTCTGAGACGAGGTGAGACTTTCATCAGAAAGTTCCGATCCATCTACAGGAGATGTAGCTTTTCTTTTAGACGAGTTAGAAGCATCTGATTGACTTCTAGTTCTAGACGCAATCCCATGACTTATCTTTGGCAATGGAGCGACAAATTGCTGGGGTGTGCTGCTGCATACTGCTTTGTTTTCTATGGCTTGCGAGATCGACGTTCTAATTATAGCTGTTAGACGTGGTATAATCTTCTCTATTATTTCATCGTCTGGGCGCTTCTGAGATGCTTGTGCATATGATAAATTTGCTTGCGGGGTAGGGATTACTACCTTCCTTCTAGCTTCAGCATAACTCATTTTCTCGATAGTAATAACTTTCTGTATAGCTGATTCTGTCTTATACCTTGGACATAATTTGGAGTTTGCTGCGTGAGGACCATTGCAGTTCACACACTTTATGGGCTGATCACAAGATTTTCCAGTGTGTATTTTCTTACCGCAAATGCAGATTTGTTCCTCTTGGCATGATATCGAGGTATGGCCGTACCGTTGACATTTGAAACAGCGTACAGGGGGTGGGATATATTGACGAACAGGTAGTTTGTACATCGCGCAACTAAGTCTCTGTGGTATGTTCGGAGAATTGAATGTAATTATGTGGCCTGGAGTGTCTTGTAGTTCATTATCCTTCTTTACTTTTATACGTTGTACCTTTATTACTCCTTCAGATTTTAGCTCATCCATAATTTCAGCTTCGGAACAGTTTAATAAATCCCTGCAGTAGATTACGCCTCTGCTAGAATTCAGAGAGGCATGTGGTTCAACGGTAACAGGAAAACTAGCAAAACTTTCTACCTTCAACAATCGATATGTTTGACCATCTGTTCTTGTTTCAACTAGCAGCCCAGCTTTAATTTTCTTCACAGAATTGGATTCTCCAATCAAGCCGCATAACGTCTTTGATATCAGAAATGGACTTACTTTCATGAAATTATCGCCATCTATTCTCTTTATTACCAGGAATCGGGGGGTAGGACCAGCCGACCCCTTGGTAATATTACTGTGTCCAGTGGTAGCTCTGCATGTAGCTCCACCTTCGCTGTTTTTGCCTACATTTGAGGAGGTAGGCGCACCTTTTGTTTTTACTTTGTCTCCCATAGTATTGTGTTTGTCTTCACCTCCCCGGCTCCCCACCCTCCACGGAGCCTCAATGGGAGGTTATGCCCATAATCGCCTTCCGCTAGGACATAACCCCAGGGATACCGTTAATCCTAGGAAAAGGAGGTATAGTCCCCACAGGTAGCTCCACCATACATCGAGCATAGCGAACTATTCCCGTCTGGCTTACTACCTGTGGAGGCTCGCCCAACCAGCCCTCTGACGGGATGGCACAGCCGATTGACCGACGCTGGGCTAGGCGCGGCCGCCCTTCTAGACTGACCGCCGGACCAAAGTGGCGTGTTGCCCCCCTGACTGGTAGGGCTCAACCACCAGGATTCCATTGGCCAGCTTACGGGTCGCCGGGCACGGCACAAACACCCGGGAGGCTAAGAGGAAGCCCCACGCGCCGCCTCAACGCATGGGGGAAGGAAAGGACAAGGAAAGTCGGGAGGGCAGCGGACAGCTGCACAGGATATAATGAAAGGAGAAGGATGGGAGAAAGGGGGAAGGAAAAGCCCAGGGTTTGGCAGAATGAATAAGACTACCAAACCCCGAACTCCCTGCCTGGGGCCGTGGGGGCGACGCTCCCCATGTATCTTCCCTTGAAACCGGATCAAAGATCCAGCTTCAAAAGTAGATACCCCCGCGGGGTTTATATATTATTATTATATTATTATTATTATGATTATTATTATTATGTATTATTATGTCTTATATTATTATTCGATGAGGATTATTAGGATTAGAGGATATTATTATTATTTGATTATTATATTATTATGATTATTATTATATTATTATTATTATTATTATTATTCTTATTATTATTATTATTATTATTATTAGTATTATATTATTATATTATTATTATTATTATTAATTATTATTATTATTATTCTTATTATTATTATTATTATTATTATTATTATTATTATTCTTATTATTATTATTATTATTATTATTATTATTATTATTATTATATTATTATTATTATTATTATTATTATTTTTTTTTTTTTTTTTTTTTTTTTTTTTTTTTCTTCCACAGACGTATTGTCTGGTATAAAGGATAGACCAGATATCAACCAGATATCAAAGAGACTATCCAAGCACCTTCTTAGTATATGCGCTGTTCTAGTAGTGCCGTTTTTTGAATTGGTAGAGTGCTGGTTTACCGGGTATTGAGTCACAATTCCGTGGAGGTTTTGGTGATAGTTCCTAATGCACCGACAACGACAGGAGTTATCCAAGCTTTCACATGCCACATTCTCTGTATTTCTATCTGGAGATCTCTGTACTTAGATATCTTTTCATTTTCTTTCGATTTACATTGGAATCGTCGGGAACCGCTATATCAATTAGTTGACATGTTTTCTCCTTTCTGTTATGAATTATAATGTCAGGTCGGTTTGCTTTTATTGTTCGATCCGTTATTACCGGCACATCCCACATAATACATACATCAGTGGTGTCATTCTTGATGTTGGTGACACTCTGGATTTCATGTTGATAATATTTATCTGTAACTGGAATACCAAACGAGTCACATATTTTCCAGTGAACGTAACTAGCTACATTGTTATGTCTAGCGGTATACTCTGAAGGGGCTAGTACTTGGCAACCTGCTACTATATGGCTGATGTGTTCGTCGAACTGCCCGCATATTCTGCATTTACTGTCTGTACTTTGTTTTAGTATATACTTTTGGTGGTACCTTGTATTTAATGCTTGATCTTGTGCAGATACTATCAGAGCTTCTGTTTCCGCTTTCAGCGTAGAGCTTCTCATCCAACTGACACTTCCACGTTTATCTACCTCTGTTCTCTCGAGTTGTCGGAAGAACTGTCCGTGCAATGGTTTCGAGGCACTTTTGCTAGTCTGCCACTTTCAGCGACGTTCTTGATCTTGTCGATTGAGTTTCTAGTCGGGTCTTCGCCTCCTAGACGTTCCGACATAATCTTCTTCATTTCTTTCTGGATGGAGTATTTGCAAAGGCCATTGTCCCATTCTTTCACTATTTTTGATAGTTTGTCCTTCCCTTGGGTTATATTCTCCGAGACCAACCATAGATGTTTCATATAGAGCTTCAATTTCTACCATTCCGCGTCCTCCATTGCGCCTCTTTACATATAACCTGTCCACGTCAGCCTTGGGATGGTGTATATGTGCCATTGTCAGCAGCTTCCTGGTTTTCCGGTCTATTCTCAGAATATCTGACTTCAGCCAATTGACAATTCCAAGCTGTAACTTAGTACAGGCACAGCGAAAGAGTTGATTGCAGATATTTTATTTTTGGAGCATAATTCTGTCTTAAGAATCAGGCGCACACGACGATAATACTCCCTCGATATTATGGATTTGGCATGTTCATCTTCGATTCCATCTGCTTCTTCAATGCCTAGATATTTATAGGTTTCTTCAGGCTCCATGTTCATTATTGTTGTTGCTTTATCTAGAATTATATTCTGTGCCTTAGTGAGTTTACCCCTTTTGAATATTGCTGTTGCACACTTATCCAGTCCAAATTGCATATTTATATCATCCGAGAATGTTTTCACTGTCATTAAAGCGCGACGCAAATCGTTCTCATTTTTGGCAAATAATTTCAGATCATCCATGTATAACAGATGATTAACTGTATTGTTTGCGTCTATAACAAAATCAGTCTTTTCTCTGTTAAGCATACTGGTCAGTGGAATTAGTGACATGCAAAACAGTAGGGGGGAGAGAGAATCGCCTTGAAATATGCCTCGCTGAACGCCTATATGTCCGGTTTTTATGCATCCCTTAGTGTGATATAGATGCATTTCGGTTTTCCATGTTTTCATTGAGCATTCTATGTACCTTTGTATAGTTGGACAAACTCGATATAGTTGCAGTACTTTCATAATCCATTCATGCGGTAGACTATCAAACGCTTTACGGTAGTCGATCCAGGCCATGCATAAGTTTTTCCTTCGTGTTTTTGCACACTGACTACCATTTTGCTGACTAAAAGATGATCTTTACACCCTCTTGTTCCTTTCCTGCTTCCTTTTGCTCGTCAGGGTAAATGTTGTGGTTAAGTAGATGTTCGTTAATCCTGTTAGCTAACGCTGCTGTAATTATCTTGTACATTGTACTCAGGCACGTTATAGGGCGATAATTTTTGGGGTCTTTCGTATTCTTTCCTTTGGATAAGCACTGTAGTTCCGGATGTGAGCCATGAGGGTGCATCTTCTGGATGTTCAATAATGTGATTGATGGCAGCTGTCATTGCGCTGTGAAGGGCTGAGAATTTTTTGATCCAAAAGTTTTGCAACCTATCTGGTCCCGGTGCTTTCCAATTATCTGTGCCTTTTATTATTGTGGTTATTTCTGGTGTCGTTAACTTGACGTACTGTTGTTCTTCAATACTTTGGTATTTGCTTTCTTCTTGCCTTATCCACTCAGCATTCTTGTTAAAGCTTGCTTTATTCTGGTATATACCTTTCCAAAAGCTAGCAATATCATCCGGTGTCGGTGGTTCATTGCTAACATTCCTTTGTCCATTAATTTGTCTGAAGAATTTTTTTGCGTCAGAGTTGAAAGTCTTATTGTGAAAATAATAGTTGCTTCGTTCCGTATATCGCTTTAACCTTTGTGATTTTGCTTCCATTTTCATTTTATATTTAACTCAAGTTCATCTATGTTGGTGTACGAGTTGTAGCGTTGCCATATTTGTTCCGTTTTCTTTAGAATGTTATAAGTGGGGACTCCTTTCCTATATTCATGTAATATTGCTAGTTCCGATCTGTATGCATCTATATGCTTCTTTATTCTGATCTTCCATGACGGCTCTCTTGTATCTCGTACAGTGTTTGTTCTGTGTTCTACTTCACCTGCAATTACAGCGGCAGCAGCGTACATCAGGTCATTAATGTCTTGAATACTTAGAGTATGCTCTTGAGCTATTCTGGTGTATATGACGTTCACGTTGTCAATTTTACTTGAAGCGCCTTGGTGGCTTCTACCTTATTCAGCGCTTTTCGTTGTGTAATTGAAGTGAGTCCTCTAATTTCTTCAGTTTTTCATAAATTTTGTCTTCCAGTTTCTCTATTTCTGGATCTGTTTGAGAATGCACATAATAGGCTAGTATTGTTGATCTGTGTGTATGTATTAGTTGTATTTGAGCGCTGTTCATGGTGAGTATCTATTTGTAGTGGAAGCCCATGAGTTGGTATAGGGCTATCGGTTGCTGCTTCAGATACAGCAATTGCTAATTTTACTTTTTCCTTTATACTTGTAATCTCACTAGTACTTAGCTTATTACTGTTGATTATGTACCTTGTTTGGTTAGCCAGTGTTTTCGAGTTAATGTGAGGGAATAATGTTGGATTCTCTCTCCTCCATAATCTATATGTGTTTTCTGTCGTTGATCCTCTTTCGTGACTCTTGGCATAGTAGTAGCAGCGCATAACATTTGTACTGTTCAATCGTCCATTTCTGTCTTTGTTTCTTATTTAAGTCTAACGATGTTGTTTCCATACCAGATGGGCCAGGCTGAGAGTTTATCTCGAGTTATTATTAATTTATTATTATTATTATTATTATTATTATTATTATTATTTATTATTATTATATTATTATATTATTATATTATTATTATTATTATTATTATTATTATTATTATTATATTATTATTATTATTATTATTATATTATTATTATTATTATTATTTTATTATTATTATTATTATTATTATTATTATTATTATTATTATTATTATTATTGACCGCTTGACCTGGTCGGAGCATGTGGACCAGGTTTGTACCAAGATTTCCAGACAGATGTTTATCATGCGGCAACTGGCTCAGTGTTTGCACAGACAAACCATGAGAACTGTATACTTTAGCCTCGTTCATAGTCATCTGTCGTATGGTATCATCCTCTGGGGTAATTCTGTCAATGCCCAAAAAGCATTTACAATGCAAAAGGCTGCTATACGGATTGTAGCTGGCGTCTCCTACGATCACACGTGCCGCGGTTTGTTCAAAGAGATGCGCATACTGCCGTTAGCATGCCTGCTCATACATGAGACCCTTTTACATGTTCACGCAAACCTGAGTACTTTTTCGATAAGATCAGAGACACACAGCTATAATACAAGATACGCTAATGATATATCATTACCGCAATCTAGGATCGCCATGACACAACACAACAAGATTAATGTGTCGCTTTACAATAACTTTGTTAGATATCATAAGCGGTCCATATTGAGAGATGTCTAACAAACAGTTCTCTAGGTTTGTCAAAAACTATTTGTTAAGAAACTGCTTCTATACTGTAAGTGAAATTTAAGTGCATGTGATCCTAGTGATCAGTGATCGTGTGTAGAGCAAGAAGACAGACTCTGTATAAACTTTATCTAGTTTGTGACTTCAAACATATATCTCTATGTATAGGTGGTCAAAAATCGTGGTATGGTATGGTATTATTCTTATTATTATTATTATTATTATTATTTTATTATTATATATTATTATTATATATTATTATTATATTATTATTATTATTATTATTATTATTATTATTATTAGTATTATTATATTTTATTATTATTATTATTATATTATTATTATTTTATATATATTATTATTATTATTATTTTATTATTATTATATTATTATATTATTTTATTTTATTATTATTATTATTATTATTCTTATTATTATTATTATTATATTATTATTATATTATTATATTATTATTATTATTTTATTTTTTTTTTTTTTTTTTTTTTTTTTTTTTTTTTTTTGACGGCGTCAACTTCTCTGGTTATTAGCCGTATTCAATAATATATAAATATAATATATAAATCTAAAGTATAAAATATATAATCTCTTACATGTCTAAGTGGTAAGTGTCGCATTTTTAAAAAACTAACTACGCAAATTCCAGATATTAATCGAAAAGGATATACTATTGTCATTTACTTTCAGATTCTATTAGCGACAAAAGATAATTTCTGGAAAATGTTACACGACTAAATTTGTCAGGCATATATTCATTAATATTAATTTTTTTTTTTGTGGTCATTATCTGCATTTCACGATCTTGTTTGCGTTCACGTAAGTATTTCGATTTATCCAAATTCTATTGTTGCATGTTTCTTTTAGTTCAAGATGACAATACTAAGCTAAGGTAGGTATGATGCAAAATCATCGTTACATAACA
>CAVLJG010000784.1:0-16291 GCA_963669975.1 Acanthoscelides obtectus | reverse complement strand
TTTCGATGACCCGCCGTTGGATTCCGAGCGGTATTTGGTATCTGTGAAGACATACGCCCAAAAGACAAAATCAAGGGGTGTGAAATTGTGATTTCACACAAGGTCTTGCTGACCGATGTATTGGCCCGGAAATGAAAAATTACTTGCTAGCTGAATTGTTATTGCAATAGAATTGTCAATGCAAGTTCTATCCTGATTTGTATTCAGAAGACCATACAAATTCAAACCTTCTGGCACCTGCACATACAATCTAGACATGCGCTCAAGGAAAGAAAGGAAGTCAAGAAGGCCAAGCATTTGTTGTCCACTCGATATAAGATTTGCAAAAGCATCGTTCGCTAAGACAAGTGTGCTAATCAAAAAGAGGCTCTGGAAAGAGCGGAGCTGCTCCGAGTAAGCCGACAAGGCCGACTTAGGAATTGGTCCGGAATTCCGGCAATTTTATTACAAAATTGTAAATCTGATGTTTTATGTAAAATTTTTAACTTGTCACTTGTCATGGGTATTTTCCCCACTGTCTGGAAGAGGTCATGTGTAATAACGGTTTTTAAGGAAGGGGATAAGTCAAATATAAAAAATTATAGAGCTATTTCTTAAGATCTCAGTTATTGCTAAGGTTTTTGAGTCCATAATTTATGACAAAATATCTCCATGTTTCAGGAATATTATAATTAATCAGCAGAATGGCTCTATTAAGGGAAAATCAACTGTCTCAAATCTCCTAACCTATGAGCACCTTCTGTTGAATGCCTTTGAGAATAAATATCAAGTGGATGCTGTATACACTGATTTCTCAAAGGCGTTCGACGGAGTTGATCATGGTATCTTGGTAAGCAAGCTGAGGTCAATTGGCATACATGGCACTCTACTTAAATGGCTTGAGAGTAATGCAACAGATAGATACCAAGTGGTTAAGATCAAAAACCATATACCTCAGAAATTAGTGTTATATCGGGTGTTGCCCAGGGAGGCCATTTGTCTACGCTTTTATTCAATATTTTTGTGAATGATATTAAGGATATCTTTGTTAATTGCCTTTTTCTTGGCTTTGCCGACGATTCAAAAATGTTTAAGATTATTAGATATACGAGTGATTGCCTCGCTTTGCAGGAAGATTTAAATAGGTTTTCTCATTGGTGCAATGTAAATTACTTAATGCTAAATACTGATAAGTGTAAAGTTATAACCTTCTGTAAAATTAAAAATCCAATAGCTTTTGAGTACTCACTAAACAATGCAATTTTACAGAGAACAAACCTAGTAAGGGATTTGGGTGTGTGGCTTCATTGTGAGTTAACATTTGTGTCTCACATTGAGAAAATAACATCAAGAGCTATGCGTCTTTTGGGATTTGTTTTTAGGAGTCTTAGGGACGTCAATAATGTTTTTATTGTGAGATGTCTACTGTGCTTTAGTAAGATCATTATTTGAATATGCCAGCTCTGTTTGGCATCCTTATTATGCTATGCACAGAGGTAGTATTGAAAGAATCCAAATAAAATTTCTTAAGAGAATAGCTTGGCATTCCTTATGATGACATTAATTGTCAGGACCTAATGACTCTACTGAACTAGCAAACAGAAGAGATATGTTTGATATTTGCACACTTTTCAAGATTATTAACAATCAAATTAATGCACCTGATCTCCTTGCTCTGGTTGGTTTTCATATACCGTCAAGGGAGCCAAGAAGTAAGTCATTATTTCATATTCCATATCATAGGACAAATTATGGTGTGAATTCTCCTATAACTCGAATGTGTATGAAAGCAAATATGTAGTGTAGTACAGAAGTGCAATAAATTGACTTTTTCAATGATAGTTTTAGGATTTTTGCGAATAAAGTGAGAAATGTAGTACAGTAATAATTGGTCTTGTTGTATCTAGTAGTATTTAAGATTGTAGACCGCCCTCTTGTGATCATGCACCATTAATGATTTTATATTTTGTATTGTTATTTATATTTAAATGCGTTAATAAAGAATTTCAATTTCAATTACACCAATCCTACAGTATGGCTCGGGTATTCATAATTTGATAAATTTTCATTATATCTGTACCAGAGCGCGTATACAGTCCACTACTTCATCGCATCACCTTGTTGAATCCAAGAATCATATGGCATGCATTCAGTCTTAGGCAACAAAAGATTGTATTTTTATCATCATGGGGCGGTAATAATCGCCAAATACCATCCAAAAGGCTCGGATACAACTTCAGAGTAGGCCATATGGCTACACTAACAGCAGATATTTTAGAGAAATGGTCTTCCAAAGCTGAATGTCAGAAAGGCTTCATTGTCTCGACAATAAAATTATCCGGTGGAGTTCATAGTTGCCATACTCTCCTTTGAAGTACCTCGCAATAAATCCCTCGTTATTTTAGATTATAATTTCAGCTATCAAAAACTCCCCTCTCTGACAACGTATGAAGTTAAGATCATAATTATTCCATCACAGGCGAAAGTGCCACAAAGAGATAAAAGAATCATCCCCACGTAACCGTATTAACGCATTTATTTTCATTTCTGCTGGTAATATCCTGGCCTACGTGGTCCTGGGAGTCACCCCGTTTGCAGGGGTGCGTGCGTACGGAGGGTGGTCAGAATAATTATTAATATTTACCGGGCGCATTGCCACGCTTATAGTGTCGTAATTTGTAGGTAAATAGCTCCGATATTTCATCGTAATCACAACATATTGTTGGTGGCAGGACGTGCTCGGGGTCCGGGAGTCTGTGACAAAATATATTATTTGCGGAGTACCTTTTGATGGATTTGATGTTATTTTTGATAGTTTACAGATTTGCACGAACTCGTTTTTCAAAGTTTTCCAAATGGTAGATTACTGAAGGAGAATTTAATGAGACCTTGAATATTCCAGGTTGTGTCTTCCCTGAACCGAAATATGGGATAATGTTGGAGTTGGAACTTTACAGAGTATCGTTCCTTATCAAAATATTATAAGCAAGAGTCCCTAACAGAGTTCCTATAGAAAAAGGAAAATGGAACTTTTTCATAGCAATAATGAACTTGTTCTCTTACGGTGAGTGTCTATTCAGACCGTTTTCCTGGATGTTTCCATCCCACGTCGCGAAGTTTTATTTATCCTGTACAAACAACAACATGTAACAACGTGACATTTTAGATTTTCTATTAAATTATCACTGATCAACAGCCAAAAAATATCCTAAATAAAATCAACAAAATATTGCTATTTTTAATGTGCTAAAACCGGAATGAAACTTATTTTTTCAATATTAGTTCAAGTTTTAGAGATACGGTAATTATATGTGTTCCTGCTGTGACAGTGTTAATATACTGTAATTCACAAGAATGCACGTGCTACATTTTTATATTCGGCAAGGAAAGATGATGTAATCGGCATGATTGTGTTACGTTATACATACGTGTACATTATATTGTTTTATATTAGCCATTTTTTCCTCAGTTGGCTGACAGCGTTCATGCAAGATGTCTCGAAAGTGTGTAAACAATCCAGATCAGTTTTGTTACGTGTGTGGTGATGTGACTTTTGCGTCTCAGAGACGGTCTATTACTCCACTAATAACAAAGGCATATCAGCTTTATTTCGGTTGTAAACTAGGTGATCAAGACAAACAGTGGGCACCCCACATCTGCTGTAATACATGTGCTTCAAGTCTGAGGAGCTGGTTAAATGGCAAAAAACGGTCTATGCGCTTTGCTGTCCCAATGGTTTGGAGAGAGCCTACAAATCATATTAATGATTGTTACTTTTGCATGGTACCTTGTGTTGGACAAGCCACAGGTATGTCCAAGAAAAAAAAATCGGTTATTAACTACCCAAACATACCATCTGCGATGAGACCTGTGCCTCACAGTGACGAAAATCCTATTCCAAAACCCCCAGAATCCTACACTTGCGAATCAGAAAACGAATCAGATCATGGCGATCGAGTGATTCGTCAGGAAGAAGATATGCCATCAACGTCAAGAGATCTTGATTTTATACCGAGCACGTCATGCCACCAACCGCACAAAATAACACAGTCAGAATTAAATGATCTTGTAAGAGATTTAGAACTTCCAAAATGTAATGCAGAGTTACTTGGATCAAGACTGCAGCAGTGGAACTTGTTAGAAGACGATGTTTCGGTATGCGTTTTTCGTAACGCCACAAAGACTTAGAACCATTTTTCAATATGGAGAATAACTTGGTTTTCTGCAGTAACATTAACGGCTTACTGGCGGCTTAAAATATAAACTATAACCCAGACGAATGGAGATTGTTTATAGACAGTTCAACATTGAGTTTAAAGGCAGTGTTATTGCATATTGTAAATATTTTACCATCTCTTCCTGTAGGTATGCAGTTCACATGAAAGAATCATATGACAATATGAAGTACCTATTGACATGCATAAAATACTATGAGCACCAATGGCATATTTGTGGCGATTGAAAGTTGTTGCACTTGGGCTGCAGCTAAGCTACACAAAGTTTTGCTGTTTTTGTGTGAATGGGACAGTCGGGCAAAGGCACTTCATTACACCAGACAAAACTGGCCTGTCGTCAATTCCTAGAGGCCAGGTCAAAAAAATGTACAGCATATGCCATTAGTAGATTCGAAAAAAAATTTATTACCACTACTGCATATCAAGTTGGCCTAATGAAAAACTTTGTCAAGGCATTAGATAGAGATGGGTCAGCTTTTCAATACCTGCGTCAGAAATTTCCAAGACTAAGTGAGGCAAGGTTAAAGAAGGTATTTTTGTTGGGCCACAGATTCGAAATATTTTTGTAAGATACACAGTTTGAAAACACTTTAACAGGTATTGAAAAAACTGCTTGGATGATTTCCGTCTGGTGGTCACTATTTCTTGGGAAATAGAAAAGCTGACAACTATAAACCCTTGTCAAAAATATGCTGTCATCGTATCAAAAGGTGGACTGGTAATATGTCTTTTAAGATACATTTCCTACACTCACACCCGGACTTTTTTCCTGTCAATTGCGGAGCCGTAAGTGATGAGCACGGCGAACGTTTTTATCAGGATATTTCAACAATGGAAAAAGGTACCAGGGAAAGTGGAATCCTTCCATGCTTGCAGACTACTTTTGGACTCTTGGTAGAGATGCTCCAGAAACGATCCATAAAAGAACAGCAAAAAGACAGCGGATATAGTGATTCTTATAAGAATATGAATCTTGTTACTTTTTTTAATATATCCTTAAAATAAACAGTTTTTTTTCTAAACCGCAACTAATTTTTTTATTTCATTGTCATTTTTGGATTCAGCGCCCCAAAATTAACAAAGAAGTGCACTTTTCCCACAAGATACAATTAAAAAACTAAAATTTGTTTTCAATTTCAATTTTTGTACCTTTTCTTTACTGCTTTACCACAAATCGCTTTGCTATACTGAACGTAGTTGTTTCTGAAAATGACTTGCAGAGGAAGATGCAACAAGATCGTGAAAAGAAGATGGATGTATACCAAGGAGTAAAATGTAACCAAGCGAACTGCTTAAAGCAGCGTTAGAAGTATATAGCACCCAACAGTATCTGAGTGAGGAGACTATTTCAATTCATTCATTCATTCAGCATTAATCATTCAAAAGGAAGAATGATTTCAGTATTTTGAATTCATGGCAATCCAACTTACTCCAAAACAGTCCATTAATTATTCTTTCAAACTACTACTGTTTTCTTTTTGTACTTTTGTACTATAGTTGCATCGTCACAGCACTTCATTGAAAATCGCGATAAGACGCACATGCTTGGAATAACAAGAGGTTTCGATCATAAAAGGAAAATGGAGTCATGTAAAAGGCTGTCGAAAACGAAGAATTGATATTGAGAAGCAGAATATTTTTTGTGAATAAAAAATTTAAAATAAACCTATGTATCATTAATATAACAACTGAAACACTTTGGAATGCTGCGAGTGAAAAATCTGGACATCTGTTGTAAAGCTGGACATCTGTTGTATGCAGCTCAAAAATCCGTCTAAAATAGTGTCTCTAAGCTCCTCATAGCAGCAGCGGTGCCCCTGTTATTAGTTCGCCTACGTGGCGCTGCTCCTGTACAAAAAAAAAGGTTTTCTGAAAAAGCAACTGCGTGTGTACCGACTTGCAGCATCAGCATTGTTAAGCAGTTACCACATAGTCTTTCCACTGCCGCAGCCCTTAATTGCGAATCGTGATAAATTATCTGAGGAGATAGATTGCACATGCCTGGAATAACAATATGCTTCAGCCACAGAAGCGAAGTCGAGCCATGCAAAGACGTCGCCGGTGACGAAGACGGCGAGTTAATATTGAGAGGCAGCTAAAGCATCTTCGTCCTCTGCTGGTGTTCCGTGTTCCTTTGCCGGCGTGTGCGTCAGATTAAAGTGTACGGCTGAATACAAATGAGGTTGCGTGTCGTGTCTTCTTTGCTCGCACCCGTATGGAGCAAGTACAGAGCCGAAGAAGATATCTACTTCCAGTAAACAGTGTGTTAGAATCAACGAGCTAACAAGTGATTATGGGGTAATACAATATGGCGTCCCCCAAGGGACGGTTTTAGGACCGGTACTGTTCAATATCTACATAAATGACCTTTTTTCATTGGACAGCAAAGGAACAATTTTGGGATTTGCGGATGATACGGTAGTTATATATGAAGGTGCTAACTGGGCAAAACTAAAAATACTCATTGAGGATGATCTTAAAAACTATTCTTGAATTTTATAACAGTAAACTTTTGACCGTGAATATCGCAAAAACCAGCTTTGTCCCCTTTGCTTCCTACAAAAATCACTTGCCAGAGTACGACACTCTAAACATTAATCTAAGTTCCAATAACACAATCACTATCAAACGAACCAGTGACATAAAATATCTAGGCATTATCCTCGATGAAAACTTGAAATGGACGAAGCATATAGAATACACCGTGAAAAAAATTAGAATGCTGTTACCAAACTTTAAACATCTAATAGGATTACTGACTGAGAAATCTTTAAAAACATTATATTTGCACTTGTTCAGTCTCATTTAAACTATGGTATCATTGGATGGGGAGCTGTGGCCTCAAGTCACCTCAGAAATCTCGAATGCGTACAAAAATACATACTTAAACTGATATACAAAAAAAGAAAGACATATCCTTCCAACGAGTTGTTTGCTGAGGCTAATGTTTTTTGATGTCAGACAGTTATATATGTACAATCTCATTACTTTTCAGTACAAAAATCGGTCCTCATTGAAGCAAATTGAACACTGCTATGGCACCCGTCAGAAAATGCTGTCTCAGAATGTAGTCCCAAAGCCGGAGAAAACACTCATACAAAGGTCCTGGATTTTTCTCTGTCCAAGAATTTTCAATACCATCCCAGTGTCTTACAAAAAACTAAATAATTTAAACTCATTTAAAAACAAATAAAAGCCTGGCTGTACGTGGTCCCAAGAGTTAAAATCCATATGTACATAGAAGGCACGAGCTATACATTGTAAGTTGTAGGTCATTCTTAGATTAAATTTTCCATTTCCTAACCAGTACTTTTTAAGCCTTCATATATTATACTTTGTGTAGATCTATTTAGCCTTAGCGGTCTGTGATTTGACCGAAAAAATAGATATAGATAGAACAGCCGCTAGTTTAGTTAAGTCATTAAGCCTTAGCGGCCCATTTTAAATTATCTGTAGTGTTGTATTTCAAAATCCTTGAGTTTAGTTTTTGGTCCAGTTGGATGTAATGGCCACGCACAGGTTATCCTTTAGTGGTTAGTACTTCCTCTGATATACCATATTCTATGAGCACAATCCATACTTCACTTACATATATGGAATCTCAATTAAATCCATATGCATCACTCATTTGTTAATTAGAATAAAAAAAAGGATTTTATTGTGTTACGTCATCGTTAGTATATAAGTATTTTCTGTTTTCCTTTACCCGCGCACAAGGGCCACCCTTCTGCGGGCTCTTCATTTATTTGTCCTCTATAAAATTCTGTGTAATGGTTGTGTATTTTGGTGACAAATAAATATTACTATTACTATTACTATTACTAGTACAGAATTGCAGAATTGTCCGATTATGGATATCCCTACGGACCAAGGAGGACGAGGATCTAACGTTCGGCTCAACAACCAAAATTCAAAAGCCAGGTGCTCCAAATGTTCCAGATTGGCAAGTTATTGAGAATCCTCAAATAAGTTTTCCGGAGTGCAGGCTTTTCCGTTGGGTTTTTCAATGGTGAACATGACCACGCTTGACTTCAATAATTGATGGAGCGTTAAATTCTACGTTCATACATTTTTTTAATGCCGAGACAGCCGTGCGGGCAGAAGTCTAAGTACCAGGGCACCGCGGCTGCAATAAAGAGCTTAAAGAAACCTCTTTTATCCAAAACTTGAACTTCCTAAGATTATTAGAACTGGGAAAATCCACACCAGGTAGATTGTACCATAATCTCGATACCCTATGGAAGAAGGAACGGTCCTATCGGCCAGTTTCTGGATGCACGAAGTTCGATACGGTCAGAACAGGACGTCAAAGCCAGGCGGATCTATCTGGCAGGCTCATCGCGCAGCGACATCATGGAGGAGTGCTTTGTGGAGCAAAGCCCGTTGGTGTAGCGGTATAAGGGACTTAGATCGTGGACGGTCCGTTGCTGCGAAAGGATCCCGAGATTGTTCGCTCAAGGAGTGTCATCGATCAGTCGGATCTTGGATGAATATTATTTTGATTTTGAGCATCCTGGTCAAGGTCTCATCACCATTTCAAAGGACCTCCTAAAGCTGAAGCAATAAGGAATGAAAGACAACCAGGGCTTCAATTTTTCAATGGCTATCAAGTGATGACGTTATGAACCAGCCTTGACCTTGACAGTCAAATGAAGGTCAAGACTATTTTCTTGCATAGTACGCTATACGAAAAAGTGTGCAATATTCTATCAGCAGTTTCTAGAGCTTAAATTAGGAAGAAAAGTTTATATAACATAGGTCGACAAACGTCCCCTAAGGGCGCTACGTTCTTTTAAAGGGGCTCCCCTGATGGTTTTTCCTTAATATTTCCGAAACGTTTTGAGATAAAGACATAAAATGTGTATTCACAGCCTAGTTTCTTATGCTAGATGTAAAAATATTAACAATTTTTGACAGTTTTGTTTGGAAGCCGTATGTAGCTGGGACGGACTCAGGTTATTTTAGCCCTAAAATATTTGTGTGATTCTATGTTTGAAACTCCAATATTAGAATTTGAAAATTTAGGTGTTTCTACATAAAAAGGTACTCTAATTGAAATATCGATAAATTGTGCCGTTTTTTGAATAAAACAAACTAAAAAGTTTGTCACATGACAGGAAATGTACAGCGAATTAAATGCATTGTGATTATACACTAGTAACCATGACTGCAAAACAAAAGTTGTTTCGATTTGTTATGACCTTATTTTGACGTTAAGCTGACATTGTTAGCAGTGTAAAATTGCTAGATTGAAATCAAAATTTTTCTTAAACGATTTAAAATGCCAGCATTTACAGACAGAGAATTGACTGACATGCATTTTGTGTACTGGGTTTTGCAACCGCAGTTCACTGGCAGCCGTAAGAAAACATCAAAGCAGATTTCCCCAATCGCATAGTACCTGGACGTCGAATGTTACTGATATTCACCGTAATTTGTCAAACCATGGAAGTTTTCAGTGCATGCAGGGCTCAGGAAGGCCACTGGGAAATCATCGTATGGATATTGCTTTAAATATGTTTGAAAATTAATCCGCAAATGAGCATAACGAAATGTTTCAAAACTTATGGATATACCTCGATCAATAGTAAGAAAATTTACGAATACCTATTTGATAGTTATCCTAAAAATAATAATTTTAGATAGGAAGAATGACAAGAATGCAAGGATTACATCCTTATCTTTTTAAACGGGTGCAGCATAAAACGAGGCAGATTTTTTTCCACGAATCGAGTTTTGCCAGTGGATATTAGCAAATGAAAACACTATTCCTTGAATATTATGGTCGGATGAGTCAATATTTACTAGGAATGCTGCTTTTAATTTCCATAATATGCAACACTGGTCAGATGAAAATCCAAAAGTTGTTCGCCGTACACATTTCCAACATAGATTTTCATTGAACCTATAGGCAGGAGTAATTGGGGATCAAGTAATTGGGCCTATTGTAATTCCCAATCGTCGAATTCAGAGGTGTATCTGAACTTTTTTCAGAATGAGCTCATGGATAAAATACCATTGATGTGCGCCAACAGTTTCAAGAAATATGTTTATTCAACGTGATGGCGCCCCTGCACATTTTTGACGCAAATGTTCGAAATTGGTTGAATGTCATTTTCCAAAAATTTATTTCTTTTGTTTTTGCCTGAATGTTTGCTATGTTGCTATAGAAATATGTATTTATGTAATATTTACCAATTATTAAATTAGTTTTTTCGTTGGCATGGCTAATTATTCAACAATTCATTAAATTCGCAGTACATTTCCTATCATATCACAAATTTTTAGTATGATTTTATTCAAAATTTACAAATTCTAAAATTGTATTTCAAAAATAGAATCACACAAAAATTTTGGGGCTAAACTAACCTGAGTCCTTCCCTGTACATACGCTTCCAACAAAACTGTCTAAAATTGTTAATATTTTTAAATCCAGCATAAAAAACTTGGCTAGAATGCCAAATTTATTTCTTTATCTCACACGTTTCGGAAATATTAAGGAAAACCATCTTTACTGGAGCTCCTTTAAAAGACGTAGCGTTCTTAGGGGACGTTTGTCCGCCCTATGTTTATATAAACTTTTCTTCCTATTTTAAGCTCTAGAAACCGCTGGTAGAAAATTGCACACTTTTTTCGGGACACCCTGTATATAGACTCCTGACTTATGCTACTTCAAACCATTTTTCTATAACTTGTAACTGTAAAACAAAATTTAGACAGTTTAGTAGCTAGTCACACTGCCCATGGAAAACAATGAAATCATTTACATCTCCTAAGATGCACTATTCTCAATATTTCATACGTTGTATATCACTACAGGGACATTTATCTCTTAAGACATTAGAAACAGGTCATTTTTCTATAGACACCAGTGGGTGAAAAATATTTGTATTTTAAAAATTGTAAAAAACTGTTCCGTCCGACCCTGTCACGATCCGGATGTCACGTCTCTCAGGGAGCACTATGAAAGGGGAGTAAGAAGACATCACAGAGACATAAGACAAAATAAACAGATGTAAAACTGACACGGGGTTATTAAAAGATGCGCTTTTAAGTTTAAGACGCGTAGAGTGCGCGGGAAAGTTCTCACACTTCTTTAGTGGATGGGGTATTTTAAATGCTAATGGACGTTTATTGTTTAAAATGGGACCGGTTAATACTGGCTGCCCATATTTTATCCCCAACTCAGCAGAGCAGACACTTCTCTTTCATAACAGTTATACAAAGAGGCTTAGTCCTCATTTTAACAACCTCCATTTTATAATCAATTTTTACAAATTTTATAGATACTGTTTATAACATTTGCAAACAACTAATGGACGGTGTTCCGTACTTGAATAAACATAGTCAAGTAGTCGATAGTCTGGAATGAGACCTTTTCATATCTGAAAATACTAAATTTCAGTTTTTAGGGATATACAGGGTGATTTATGAAAACATGTCAACATCACACATGGTTGCTATTTTAATTAAAACTACTAGATCCTAGGGCGTTTTACAGAATGTACTTCATGTCTTCGATGCCTTACATCAACCAACATTACGGAGCGTACGTTTTGATATACATTCTATTTACTACCTAATTCCTCTCTTACGGACTGTAGAGCCAATAATAATCGAGCTCCATGATCTCGTTCGGTCTCAAAATGGTTTCATCAAAGAAATGACGAATTCTTTTAATTGTCGACCGAGGGGGTTTTCGGCATTTAGCAAAATGCTTAAAATAATACCTCAAAGTTTTTACGAAAGCTGTTTTGTAAAATAACAATGCAAATACTGAGGCAAAAATAACGAAAATAAACCACAAATAAACAACAGCCGTTGGCCTATTTACCTGACATGCGACAATGTCACTACACAGAAAACATTTACCCGCGAAATTCAAACTATATGTACCATTTAGGATCTATTTTGCTTCAAGGTCGGCATTCAAACTACTAAACATGACGTAACTGCTTTGTTGCAGTGAATAAATTATATCTACTGTTGAACCGAATTTGTAAAAATTTTGTACCCCAACGCAATTTTTTTTACAAAGCTCTACCTCGATACACAAAATTGCTATCTTATCATGAATTTAAAAGACATATGAAGAAATTTATTTTAAATGAAAGTATGTATATAAATTAGTTGATAAGATTTATCTGTCATCTCACATAAAAATATTTCTAATATAGCATTCCTTTGTTTTGTTAACACTTTTATACTTTTAACTCATGAAATATTGAATAGCCTTCACTTATATATGTTTATATACATCATATTTTTTATACACCTATATTTTAAACTTCTAACCTATGAAATGTATTTATGTTTTTTATTCTTTTTTCAGTTTTTTCTTTTTTTTTTGGGGGGGGGGGGGTTACGTGGCAGTGTAGCATTATGCCCCTAAATAAAGACGATTTATTATTATTATTATATCTAGGGCTAACGTAAAACTTGAGGGACGGTCAAGAATCCAGGGCCGAATCCGTTTTTTCAACTTTTTTCAGACTTTTCTATGTTTCATCAAAATCAACAGCTTCTGGGCTGAATATTGAAATGTTTGACTATGCACAAAAAGGGCCAATTTACGGTGCTATATGTGAGAAAACATATTCGTTGGGATCATTTTGGTTTTTAGTTAAAGATGCTTATTATTCAAATATCAGTTTTGTGACACAGCTCAAAATTTTCATTTGGTTACATCAATATTTCACAAAAAAAATATCCAAAATTAAACTACCAAGTGGAACTCCGTATAAATTTACTCTTAATTCATTATAATTTCACGGAGAAAGAGCAACAGGTGATATAAATAGAAGGAAAAATTAATGTTAGTTTTCTCAATAATTTCTCAATGATTTTAATTCTACCAAATGATGTTCACAACAACATGAGTCCTGTTTTAAAAGGAAAGTGGCGTTTAGTAAATTTGTCTTCCGAGGCCAATTCAAGATTCTTACGAATAGATAATCTAAGATACAGGCCCGGACCAAGCATTTTCAGCATAGTTGCATTTACGGGCATCTCACACAACCCTTAGTTAGGTTCAGTTGCATGGTGCCCCACACATTTAATATCAAAAACCGGAGATGCATATTAGGTTTTTTTGAATTCTAGTTAATCTGGAAGTTCAAATTCAAATCAAAACAGGAAGATTTATTACCTTGATGAAACGTGGGTAAAAGCAGGACACACTACAAGTAAAGTATGGGTTGATGATTCTGTAACTTCATCCAGGAGGGCCTTTCTAGATGGACTGTCCACCGGATTAAAAAATCCAGCAGGTAAATACGAGTAATAGACAACAATCGGATGTTTTTCAAACCTTGGGAACAAGGTTCTAAACATTAATTCCAGGGGGCAGATAAAACATATTACAAGTAACAAAACTTTTATAACTTTCGATAAAATGCGTGGATGTTTTATTGTCATTTTCATTTGTTAGAACTTTTTTAAACCATGTTTTTATGTGTTTTCGATATTTCAAAATTTTTTAATATAATCTTAAATATGTCGAATATTATAAACTTAAAAAAAGTTACTAGTTTATATTGTGTACCGTTCCTAATATTTCTAATCATTTTAATTCATACTTTAAGCTTTATAAAGTTATAATTTGTTATATTAATATTTGCGCGTATTTCAGGTTCCTGATCATTTTTTAAAGGTTTATAACCTTAAATGAAATTGTGAGCGAGCGTGAGTAATCATACGACGTTCAATTTCTTTCTTTCAATATGACTAAATAATCCCAATTATAGCAATCTGATACTCATGTCTCAATGTTTTTTCGCTGAATGTGATGAAACATTTGAAAAAGGTTCGCTTATTGAATAAATCTACACTAGTTAGTACTTCGATTTCCAGGTAAAGGGAAAAGGCTCATTATCTGCCATATTGGCAGTGAGGATGGATTTGTTGTTGACGGTCTGTGGTGCTTTGAGTCTAAGAAAACGCAGTAATTGTGTTGGATAATGCGCCTTATCATTCTCGAAGAATGGAGAAGGTCCCAACAACGGCTTCAAGGAAAGTTGATGTTCAAAATTGGCTCCGCTCGAAAAATATCAACTTTGAAGAAGCAATGCTGAAAGTACAATTATTAAGAATTGTTAAGGATCACAAGGCGGAATATCAAAAATACGCCATTGACGAAATGGCAGCAAGTCAAAATAAAACTGTGCTCCGTTTACCTCCATACCACTGCGAGCTCAATCCCATTGAGCTCATATGGGCAGAGGTTAAAAATTATATAGCTAAGCACAATACAACTTTTAAATTTTGTGACCTCAAAGGACTTTTCAAAGAAGCACTAGAATTAATAACAGCGCAAGAATGGGAAAACTGTATTAAGCACGTGAAAGACAAAGTTGAAAAGAGAATGTGGGAACTGGACAATATTTTAGAGGAACAAGTCGAGCCATTCATTATTGACGTTGGTGCTTCAGGCAGTAGCGATGATGAAAGCTCTTCAAGCTCATCTTTCCAATAAAAGATGTCGTTCATCAAATTCGGTAAGTTATAAGTAATTATAAAGCTACTGTATTTTTCAATTAATTATTGACATTTTTGAACCCATTTTGGCAAAACCTATTCAAGAATCTACTTTCTGACAATGTTCAACCATGCACATTTTTTTACGTTTTGAACGCTTTAATTTGGTTACATATTTACCTAGAAATCAAAAATATACTAATCAATATTCTAAAAGCAATTTTAAGAGATATACGATTTTTTTAATTTAGACTAATTTAAACGCCATTTTGAGATTATATTCGACTGTATTTCACGAAACATCAGGCGGCATCCGAAGCTGGAAATCGAAGCGAAAATTTTGAAACCCTTATGTATATTTACATCATTATATTTCTTACCCCACCCCCACATGATCCTATATCCATCACCAATCGTATACACATCGAATTGTGCTAATTTACTACAAAGTTACGCAAAGCAGCATCTACTATCTAAAATATGTACTGCGTGACTCTTAATACGTCCCTGCCGAATGTTACAGCGTTCGATGATCACGTGGTCTTGTTTATGTGCGGTCTATCTCTTATCTGAATATACGTATACTGTAGGTATACTCCTAGGAACCATTGTAATTGCAAATTTATGATTAGTGGAGTCATTTATCTATATATCTGTATGTTTGTAGTCAGTTTGCGCTTAATCTGAAAGGCATGAAGTGATTTTTATCAAAGTTGATTGTTAGTAGTCTATTATTGAGACAATTAGTGACTTTCTGAATACTCGTAGTGTTTGTAACCTTGGATCGCAAGGACTCTACTATATTATCAGAATAAATGATAGCCGTATCGTCAGCAAAACTCACTGCATCCCCGTCCACATCCAGTGTAAATAGCTTATTCATATAGACATTAAATAGCAAGGGACCTAAAACTTGGGGTACACCACAGGTGGCGGGAAGATTGAAACAAACAGAATCAGTAATACAACTTAGTTCTTCCACTTAAATAAATATTCATCAAATCATAAGACACGCCTCTAGTTCCACAATTATTCAAAATATTTAAGAATGCTGTTATCTACCGTATCGAACGCCTTCGATAAATCTAGAAACGTACATATTGTCTTAATTTTATTATTTCTTGCATATTGTCCCTACTACATAGCTGACGGCATCTAGAGTAGACTTGTTTTTTTTAAACCCAAATTGTGTCGCTGAAATAATGTTAAACTTATCTGAAAAATTGTCCAGTCTTTTCTTATGTGCTTCGAAATTGGTCTATAATTTGAAGTAATCATGACTTGTAGGGAGGTTTGACAACCGCAGTTATAAAAATCACTGGGAAATGGCATGCAGAAAGATTTTTATTAATCCAAATGAAACACAATATAGTTTTTTATTCCGAAGAATCCGCGTAAGCAGAAGCCTAAATACCGGGCCGCCGTGAATGCTGTAAGGAGCTTAGAGACACTCTGTTAATCCGGCGGCATTTTAAAGGAGAGCTCTGAGGAGGAAAGTCCAAAAGTCCTTCTCAGTCCTCAACGGAAAGCCTAGATTGACAAGATGTACCGGTGCCAGATCATGTTTTCGGTGATCCGGACTCTGACTCTTTGGTAAAACA
>CAVLJG010000783.1:0-16295 GCA_963669975.1 Acanthoscelides obtectus | reverse complement strand
TGGATTTCAGATTATCCACTGGCATTAACGATTTTTACGTGTTAAGGAACTGAGATAATAATCAATCCAAACAACCACATCCTGAAATATTGCGATAGTCGATAGTTACACGATAATGATATAATGTACAAACATTATACATGTTGATGTTGAAAAGTTCCAGTCGGTTTCAGTAATCTCTTCTGCCATTATTCATCATTCATAAAATTTTTATAAAAACACAACTACCTGCATATTCAAGCGGTCCGTTCTCCTACTATTTTAACCGTATAATTATGTCAATCTGATAGCATTGAACACGCGACAATTTCTAATTTCAGATTTATGATTTCGGATGTTCTGTGTAGAATATAATTATTCACATTGATGCTTATTTCCTAATTATACATACAATGTATATTATAAACATTAATAGTAATTAATGATCTAACAATAATTAAGTTATTAACCCATTCCATGGATCTATATTTGAGCCCGGATAAAAATACATAAACCACTTTCACTTTATATAACGTATACGAGTATTTATTATGAGATCGGCAATAATAGGTTCACACTCAGACAAAGATAACCGATCTGAGCTGCACATACACTATCATGAATCTGAATCTCCGAAATTTGTAAACCAGGCTGTCTTGCATATTGGTAGCGTGTATGTCTAGCTTTACATACACCCTTCAACTGGATAGATACACCATCACACATGCCGCTTTCTTTTGTTTATGATTTACTGTTGCGACGCTAGCACAAAGAATATGAATAATGAGAAGAAGGGTTACTGGTGGCTGGTCTGAGGCGGTTTCATACCTTTTATTGATTTCTACAGAGTAACGCGTAATTTGGTATGTCATAAGTAATCGTGTTTATATAAGATGATTCTGACTAAACTATACATGACAAATATCATTTTCTGGCAAATATTGCGGCTTGACAAAATGAGGCTGTAGCGTTCCACACATTGTGGATAGCCCATCTGTCGTTCTGGTTTACTTGACACTGCGAAATCTCAGCAACCGCTATACGGGTTCTTACAAAGCTTGGATACACCATCACACATGCCGCTATACAATAGCCTTTCTTTTGTTTATGATTTACTGCTGCGACGCTAGCACAAGGAATACGAATAATGAGAAGAAGGTTACTGGCGGCTGGTCTGGAGCGGTTTCTTACCTTTTATTGATTTCTACAGAGTAATGCGTAATTTGGTATGCCATAGAGTAATCGTGTTTATATAAGGTGTTTCTGACTAAACTATACTAAGTGACATATAATCCGAACCCAGTTTAAATGGTTTATTTTAATAAAAGTTGGTGAATGTATTTATCTTACTGTAAATAACAAGTGCAAACATTTTCAGCCTTATCAGTTGGACATTCCGGTTTTTTATACTGCTTTTTTTAAATTCACTAACGCTCTAAAAATGAATATTTCAGCCGCAGTAAAGAATCAACGTTGGCGGATTTTGGTTCTTGACAATCCTTTACGATCGGTTACGATGGCCTAGAGTACGGAGTTACCTGTACGATTTCGTCAACTTAGTGAGTTTGATAGGGGCCGTATAGTGGACTTCGGGAAGCTGGACTTTCTTTTCGGGCAATTGCAGTTAGAGTGCAAAGAAGTGTAGACCACTGTGGTTAGGTGTTGTCAGGCATGGCTTCGAGAAGGCCGTGCGCAAAGAGCAAGGGGCACTGGACGCCGCGTAGAACAACAGACCGTGAAGATCGCCGCCTAAGATTATTGGCCTAAGGACCGTTTCTCCACTACCAGGTCCATTGCAAATGAATGGTTTGCAGAACACGGAAGACCTATTGGCATGCAAAGTGTTTACCGACGAATGAGAAGTTTTGGCTTGTTTTCATACCGGCCACACTGGGTCCTCCCTTTAACTCGAGAACACCGACGTAATCGCCTTGAGTGGTGCAGACAACGGTCACTCTGGGATCAGGAATGGAACAGTATTGTCTTTAGTGACGAGTCTCGATTTTGTTCTAGGCATGCACGATGGTCGTGCCAGGGTTAGAAGGCGACTTGGTGAAAGGAGGAATCCACAGTTTTTTGTTGAAGACATGTTCATCACACTGTTGGAGTTATGGTTTGGGGTGCTATAGCTTATGGTTCCAGGTCACCTTTAATCTTCATCAGAGGTAACATGAACGCGCAGCGTTATATCCACGAAGTCTAGAACCCATCTTTTTACCCTATCTTGACACCCTGGCAGATCCAACTTCCAACAAGATAATCCCCGACCACATGTAGCAAGAGTCACAATAGACTTCTTTCAACATAATGATGTCACATTGTTACCATGGCCACCAAGATCTCCCGACTTATCCCCATTGAGCACGTGTGGGATATGATGGGTAGGAGATTGCTCAATTTGCAACGTCCTCCTCAGACTCTAGAAGCACTTCGAGAGGAGTTGGTGGTTGTCTGGAATGAGATACCACAGGAGGACATTGGCCATCTGATCAGAAGCATGCCTAGGCGCGTTGGAGAATGCGTAGCACATCAGGGTGCATCCACACATTATTAAAGGTCAAAGGGCTTTAAAGCAGTGCAATCATTTTGAAATTTTTATCATTTACTTATTATGCTTCATTAAGTACTTATACAAAATGTTATTAAAATAAAACCATTTAAACTGGGTGTTCGGATTATATGTCACTTAGTATATATACGACAAATAGCATTTTCTGGGAAATATTGCGGTTTGATAACTAGGGGCTTTAGCGTTCCACACATTGTGGATAGCCCACCTGTCGTTCTGGTTTACTTGACACTGCAAAATCTCAGCAACCGCTATACGGATTCTTACAAAGCTTGGAATGGATATTGTTTGGTCACAAGTCTGAAAATGGGTGTAAAGATGCTAAAAAGTAGCCAGAAAAGAATCAGAACATCCAACTTTATGCTTCCACCCTAAAAGCGTTTTCAGTGTAGATGAAAACAATCCTTTTGTTTGCAAAAGTTCGTATTTATGTTTCACTAAAGGGTATAAAATAAAGTAAAAAAATGGAACACAGCTATTTTCTCGCAACATACTTGAACAATCTACAACCGATGTTGGAACAAGGAATTCATACTTTTTGGGTATACCATGAAACGCCATAAAATATAAAATTCAAAATGTTGAATGGCTATTCTCCGATAATTACACATAACCACAGCTGTCTAATAAAAAAAACATATCGTCGTTTGAGTTCTAATACAGCGTAATTCGAAACTAACAAACTTTTTAGGAGAGCAAAAAGAACGGTTGGTCTTTGGATTCGCTACCGAATGTCATGCAATATGCTTATACTGACAACGTTTCGGCATCACGGTGGCCTTTTTGAAGTAATGCATATCTTAACTTTTTAGTTCTATATCTCAATTCCAAATGTATTGTAATAACAATACTCGCATTTACATCATTAAAGGAGCTTCAAAATCTCAGTATCCCAGTCCCTGCTTGTTTTGAGACACGTGAAACACGTCTGAAAGTGTTTCTGCGGTGACACTCATTATCTGGATGTTTACATTCCTCCTCACTACTATATCACCGATACCACAGCTAAAAGCTGTTTAACCGACGAGTGACGCTTCTCTTCTTAGTTCATATTATTTCGACATTACCCAGATGCTTTTTCAACCACCTTAGGCGCTAACTCAACGTTGCAATCCGGTGGTTTTGGAGACAAAAAATATAAAAGGTTTGCGCAAGTTGGTAAAATACTTTAACGTATGGCACGCCACTGCACGAAAGTGTATGGTTGATTAATAATATAATACTGAACCACGACCTACTAGGCGTCTGCCCCATGGTCCAGTGTACAAAATATCCTAAAAGAATATAGTCTAGAATGATTCACATGACGACCCCGCTTTTAACAAGTGAATGATGTAATCCTCAGACGAGATTTAAAGAGTTTGCGATGACTCATCTCACCGGACCAACGACGTTACGTTGCCGAGTTCAATAACAATTCAAGTTGATTGAAATAAACATGTATCTCGCTAGGAAATCGCAGAAGGACAATGTTTCTGTTCCTAAGATGCAAGTTATCATTCTTTCCATATACCTACTTTGTGACTCAGCACAAAGTAAATACTTATGTCAATATCTTTTCAAAGGGCACGAAATATGCATCGTTCAACGAATTTGAACAAATCATCCTTAAAATTTGATACACATATCGAGAGCCATGTAATAGCAAAATGAGAAGCAAGATGACACAGTGCTTATGGATCTGTGATAGATTTTTTGAACATTTGGAGCCCTAACACTTTATCACCATCAAAGTATTGAAGCTGATGGCTGGTGCCCTTCAGTTCCAAAGCATCCCAATTCCCAAGCTTTGAACATGTAAATTATCTACTGCTTTGCAAATTTTGAGATTAATAAGTAAATGGTTCAATGGTTCACCTAAAAATTGACAATATGCTCCGAACATGATCATCAATAATTTTGTATGGTTTGGGCCCAAACCAGTGATGCTAAAGGTATACTGTAATGTTACCAATACTATTATACAATTCAAGCATCAGCGAAAAATCAACGCTGTCCCAGGTCGGTCGTACGCGTGTGTTCCGACCTTCTGTCTGTGCTCTGCTTTATGAAAACACAAGTCCGTTGATTGGCAGCACCAAGCCAGTGTTGCCATTTAAATTTACACTCCCTAAGATTGACTGATGCATGGTGAGATTAAGAATAACAAATTGGAGCTTGGAAGCCTGTGAGGAACTGTGTAATGGATAATTTTGCAAGCAGACACAAGAATTTAGAATTTTTAGCTGTGTTATTTTTATGGAACATTTGTTTAGAAGCGAGGGCAAATTCCTTCGAGTACATTAGAACACGAAAGTGCCGTCAACATGATAATTATTTCAAGTCGGTTCTGTAATTCTCCATAACATCTCTGCCGCCGTCGCCGACGTTATCAAGTGAACCGCGAATAGGTCATCCTCGATACTCTTTTGTTATGTACACCTGTCTGTTATACCGCGTTTATTTTGAAACCGATACTGCTAGGATTGACATCATCGATTATTCATTTCATTTTGTTGACACACGTACACTCCCGTATCAGTTTAGGTGCGAGTATTGAACATTTACCTCAATTGCAGATTCTTCATGAAGCTGTCCAGGTCGATTTTGTCCAAAAGGGACAAAATCGCCGACAACCGACCTCTCGTTGCATAGCCATGGTGTATTCCTAAAAAAAACTTAACGGAAGTCCGTTCAATAACACGACATTTCACACGAATCTAAACAAAAAACCGTTGTATTTTGACAGGGCGGTATAACGAGTTTTCTTAACAGTGAACAAACGACGACAACCTGCCCTCCGACACCTTACCTCACGGACTGATTGAGCAAAGAAAAAGGATGAAAAAGATACTCAAATAACCTCATGAACTGCATTATGATTGGTTGGTTCCCAACGGATAATCCCACCTACTCTACATGCTATGTATGTTGCATAAGTTAAGTCAATGAGAAAGTGTTAGGAATAAGATGGGCATGAAAAATGAATCGTCAATCTAAAGATTCGTATTGTGCAACGTGCTGTTTCGACTTAAAAATCCAGCGTTCAACAAGTACAATGAATACAAGTAATATCACGTGTATCTAACTACACTTCTTCCTCCAAGCAACTCGTCCAAGTTGACTACCGTTATAATGCAGTTCCCTAGACATGTGGTACGCTTTGGAAACTACCCAACGAAATCTATTTAAAACGCAAAGCGACCGAGATTGGACAAATATCATGTATAAGTTTGATAAGACACCTCTGATAGACTCATTGATCGCGGTAGATGGGTGGAAGCATTGATTAACGTTCTCTGTCCGAGATTAATTGAGATACCGTGTAGTGCCATCTATGAGAATTTGTCACAGCTATTTTTCACCTCTTCGCAGTAATTGGAAAAAGTTCGTGTCTCATAGATGGCGCTGCAGTCCAACTATCTTTCAAAGTAGATTTCTAATTATTATGAGAAGTGATTAGTTGAGTGATTCTAAAGCAATATAAACATAGATTCGATCTTGCAATGCTTCAAGGTAAAGGGGTCGTCAGACTTTTATAGAAATATCGGTTGTCCGTGCGAATTTGAAAAATTTACGATTACGATTTATATATGACCATGAAACTTGAGGTTATTATAGAACGTTGATGAATCCATTTTGTTGAATTTCTGATGATTCATCTCTACCTGCTAAATTGAAAAAAAGAAACAGTTACACAGAGAATTACATATAGTTAAAATTATATTTAGTAAGTATAAAATGCATGCGGTTTATACGCATTGCTGCTAATGCTTTTAGTCTTTTCAACCTTCTCCTTTGTAAGTTTTAAAAAGGCTTAGACGGTTTTAAATGATTCTGAATTTCAGGGTATTCAAGATCCATGAATCGGGTGGTATTCCTAATTTTTACACTTGACAGAAAGTTCGAGTCGACCAATCGATCTAGGTGACGTCATCTTTCTCCACCATTATGGTAAACAACTGAATCTCTTAAACGAATCATTGACAGGATTCAGACTACTCACCACTAGTCACATACTGTCATCGTGACAACACATGTCAATGTCAAATATCCAAAAGGAGGTTAGGACGTAAACATAAACTCCTAAATATTTTGATTTTCAGTCCATTTACCATTTAATTCTTATTATTGGCAATTTTGAAAATCAACACTTGCCTGTGTCAAAATGAGTTTCGATAATGTTAAACCTATACTCGGCGCCATCACGGTTACAGAAGCTAATATACAAACCGGTATCGTATACAAAAACAAAAAGATGATCGACAACGTTAATCTTTGGCATAAATTTATTGTAAGTATAAATTATAGTGCTTTACAGTGCTAGTATTCTAACTCTCGGTATATACAGTTTTTCTTTGATCGAAGTGAAATAATGAACCAGCTCCAGCGATGAGATGTACCTGTACACGTGCGTGATATAAACAATACTCAACACATCAAGGAATTAACTACAAGGGTCCCAGTGATCTGGGAAACAACAGTAGTGAAGTTCTTTATGTAGGAAACCATTCAAATTGTATATAGACATTAAGCACTACAGTGTACATTCCTTCCCATGTTCTCTGAACGCTCACATTTATTACTGAAAATATAGAGTTTTTAAATAACCTAGTGCATGCATAATTCTTCATTTACAGATCCACAACCCCAGCAATCTGAGTAGGAATGATCTACTGACAGCAGTCCTGGATCATGTTTTTCCATTTGACTTAATACCAGTCTCATACGGAAAAGATAATAACAATTCTAATTACTTTTTGGCCAGAAACTGTGCTGCAGCCATACAGAAGCTGTGCAAGGACCATTTGATTGTGCCAAATCCTTATAATCGATCTCAACCTGTAAGTAATGTTGGTAATTATAGGTGACATGCATAGCCTTGCTATTGTTTGATATTTTTTCTCCGGAGTGGAACACTGGTTTCTGACATGCTTACATTGATATTACAATTGTTTTTGATAACCATATATATATACGTAGTCGTGCCATAAGTTCTGTCCATGATAATCTCATGATAAAAATGAAACAAGATAAGATATATTTATATGAAAGATATTATTTATTTGACAACATTTTTAGAATTCATAATCAAACAGTTTTATTCAAATGTCCCCCTTGGCCTTCACACACTGCTTCAATCTCGCGGGCCACTCATCTATCACTGCACGCACAGCTTCCAAAGGAATAGCTGCCGCTGATCGGATCAAATCCGCTTTCAGGGACTCGATATTACGGTGGGCTTTGGAGCAGGCCAACTGCTCTAGCAGGTCCCACAACTTGTAGTCTAAAGGATTGAGGTCCGGACTCCCTGAGGGCCAATCTTCCGCAGCAATGAACTCTGGCACATTGCTTTCCAGCCAGCGCTGCGTACTCTTAGCCTTGTGAGCGGGGGCGGAATCCTGCTGGTAGACCCAGTGTTGGTTGGCAAACAATGTACCACTTAAAGGCTTGACGATAGGATCCAGTATGTCGCTCTGATAGTTTGCCGCTTTTGTTTTCACGCCCTGTTTACAGAAATGGAGCTGAGTGACCCCTTCGTAGGACACCCCCCACCAAACCATGACTGACGCAGGGTGGTGGCCTCTCTCAACTCTCGGAATGATCTCCGAAGCTTCCTGTGAACTCCTTGCATACACTTTGTCATTTTGTCGGTTGAATTTTTCTTCTATGGTGAAGATTTTCTCATCCGTGAACAAAATCTTTCGGAATCCCCCAGCTGCGTACCTCTCCAAGAGCTTCTTGGATCTGGTCGCCCTGATGTGTCGCAAGGTGGCCGTAAGTCGCTGGCCCGTACGTCTCCGGTAAGCCCCTAGCCCTAGGTCTTGTTTAATGATGCGCGACATCGTCCGGACAGGAATCTTCATTTCCCTGGATAGGATCTTCTGCTTCCGGAATGGATTCCTTTGAATCCTGGCTTTTACGGCTTTGATGGCTGCTGGAGTCCTTACTTGACGAGGTCTTCCGCTTCTTGGCCTGTCATCAACAGAGGACGTCTCATTGTACCGCTGAATGGTCCTAGACACAAATTTACGCGATATTTGAAGGCCGCGTAAGAGTTCAAAAATCTGACTAGCACTGTGATTACACTTATGTAAAGCTATCACTGCAATACGGTTCTCTGCCTTGCCCCACTCCATCGTTATGCTTCGAGAGATCAATACAAACTGAGGTATATGTAATTACCCGAAAAGCGCTTAATCAACTGACACCACAATGTAAACAATCGGACAAGTATTAACAGGTCTACACTTGTTTGAAAACGAGGGACAGAACTTATGGCATGACTACGTATATATATATCTTATGTAATATTTTTAAAATAGATACAACTTTCATTATTTTGAATAAATCACCCTGTATATTATCCATTTTTGGATTCTATGTGAGATTCAGAATACATTTTATGTATATCATCGTATACGTAAGTCTAATTGTTTTTTAGATATTTCAAACTTTGCATAAGAATCCACAAATGCATATACAACCATTTCTTTTCTGGTAGTGTGTTTCTGGCAGCAGGAGACCTGCTTTAATAGACTTAATTTCAGATTCAGATAAATATTATATGATGGTAACAATTAGAGTGAAACTTGGATATTAAAAAATCCAATAGTAAATTTTTTTCAAATAGAAACCACCCTCTTTATGATGAAATCCATTGAATTTAAATAGTATAAGTTCCTTTTGCCGCTAATAATATTTTTACAGTGGACAATTCTGTTGATGAATTTTAGCTGAGAATGGAGATAATTTTGAGATACACAACAACAACGCTGTTTAAAGTAGACGTGCAAAAAAATATATCTGCTGTGCTAGAGAAACGGTTTGATCCAACGAGACGGTGTTTGGATCTGACCCGGTTTCAGGATGATCCAGGTATTAGCTTTTATCTTTAGTTAAATCGTTGAACCTGCTAGTTGATACATTTTAGATTTGACCGAGTTTTGCCCTCTGGGACAACCTAAAATAATGTTTTTTGTTCTACACTTATCGAAAAATTTGATTCCTGAGACATACATTCTCAGGGAGAATAAGATCAGATTATTACATTCATTCGACGCATTAAAGGTGTGTATAAGCAGTATCAGGAGCATAGATTTGGGAAATAATCAGGTAAGAACTGGTGACGTATAATTATCATGTACTGTGAACTGCACAATATTGTATTGTATTGATATCAGTCTATCACCCATTTTAACATAAATTTTTATTTTAGATTAAGGATCATAGTCTGTTGTCACCATTGGTATTATATAAATTACACCATTTGGTATTAGATGGTAATCCGCTATGTGAAGAATACAGTTCTAATCCTACACAGTATATGCGGGACATATTAAATATGTTTCCTCATCTGGAAACCTTGGTAAGGTTTTTATTTAAATGGTTTCACGAAAGTCGGATCAAAGCTCTTCACAGCTCAACAGCCACTTTGGTGCTGGAAAAGCAAGAACTGAATTTGAGTATTTTTGATTATATGCACCTTTTCAAATATCAAATCGCTTATATCTAGAAAAAAAAGGAAAGAAATCTTTGACATCATCCCATCAGAATATTCAAAATCAGTTGTTACTTCTACCACACCACAAATTTTGTCATTTCGTTGGGCTGAATAGTGGGATGTGTAAAGTTATACAGCTAAGTACCAGAATAGATGAAAATGACTCTGTTGTTCATGACAGGTTTTCTCATTAGTCAAATTACTGCGTTTCTTTGAATGTATGTATGCTATCAAGCCTTTCATGCGAACCATACATGTATAAGCAATAAATATATTTATCTCATTTTTGAAAATAGAACTATCCTCATTTTATGGAACTTATCGGTATACGAGGGTGATCCCAAAAGTACCCGGCCTGACCTTGAGATGGCGATAGTTGTTTGAAAAATATCATTGTACTAGAAAGTATGCAACCTATAAAGCATATGTGTCAAGTTTGAAGATGCCACGTTGTTTAATATTTGTTGGGCAGCCATCAATAGTGAACGTTTTTAGTGAATTTGTGAAAATTGGTCATCGTTATGTGGTACAATACTTTTATTTCAAAGGCGTCAGCCCAACCAATATGAAAGTTCTACTCTGGGTGAGTCTGCTCCTTCGTTTACAACAGTAAAATATTGGGTAGCAGCGTTTAAACGCGACCGTATGAGCTGCCAAGACGAGCATCGCAGTGGTCGACCGAATGAGGTGACGACTCCAGAAATGGAGAAGAAAATTCACAAAGCGGTACTGAATGATCGTCGACTGAAAGTGCGCGCGCTAGCAGACATAGTAGGCATTTCAAAAAGTTCGGTTCATCGCATATTAACTGAAAATTTGGACATGAGAATGCTGTGTCTAAGATGGGTGCCGCCATTGCGGAGCAAAAACAGTGTCGTGAAGATGTTTCAATCGAGTGTTTAGCGAAGTTTCACAGCAACAAAGCAGAATATTTGCGTCGTTTCATAACCATAGATGAAACATGGGTCCATCACTTCACACCCGAGAAAAAAGAACAATCAAAACAATGGATTCAAAGGGACAACCGGCTCTAAAGAAGGCGAAGACCGTTTCATGTGCAGGCAAGGTTATGGCGTCGGTTTTTTGGGATGCGCGTGGGATAATTTTCATTGACTATCTTGAAAATGGTAAAACTATCAACGGCGAATATTTTGCGAACTCATTGCAACGATGAAATCAAGCAAAAACGGCCGCATTTGGTTAAGAAGAAAGTGTTGTTTCATCAAGGCAATGCATCAGCTCACAAATCAGTTATTTCAATGTCCAAAATTAACGAATTAGTTTGAATTGCTACCTCATGCACTAGATTTAGCCCCCTCGGATTATTTTCTGTTTCCGAACTTGAAAAAATGGCTCAGTGGTCAAAGATTTTCCAACGATGAAGAAGTGATGTCGGCAGTTAATGGCCATTTGGGGGAGCAAAACAGTTCTTATTATAAAAAGGGTATCGAACTTATTGAACATCGCTGGGAAAAGTGTATAGAGCTGAAAGGAGATTATGTTGAAAAATAAATACATTTTTTTACAAAATTTTTGTGTTTTCTTCATTGGGTCGGGTACTTCTGGAACCACCCTCGTAATACCTCGAAAATGTTGCTACTTATCGCGATTATCCTGCGATGACTTTGTTTGTCATAATAAGAGAAACAAAAATGATGACTTACACTTTGTTACAATGCATTTGTTTTATTTTCAGGATGGCGTTCCTTTAAAAGTGAACGATCTGTCAGCCACGAGGCCCAACTTTCTATGCAGTTTAGAAGGTCTAGATCTAATAAACCAATTTCTGGAGCATTATTTTACGTTGTACGACTCACAAAATAGAGGAGCGATACAGAATCTGTATCATCCGCATGCGATGTTTTCCATGAATAGCACCTTTCACTCAAATCAGGCGAGTTTGGCAGCCTACAAATATATGTACGTCATTACATTACATTGAAGGCTACTTGAAATTTCTCGCAACATCTGTCGTTTTTATTTAATTTTGCACTATTGAGAATTGCGGTTTTATTTTCGCGATGTTTTGAACTTTATATTCATATACCTTCATACCTCATTCGATCTTTTTTTTCCAGCAATCGGTACAAGTCAATAAGCAGAAATTTAAAAATGCTAGCAGATTTTTCTAAGAGCTCTGAATTTTTGTTCACGAGGCCAGCAGAGATAACTAAGGCACTGTGCAGTTTACCACCAACTGAACACGATCCGCTTTCGTTCAAGATTGATCTAGTATATCACACTGTAAGTACGAACCTAAATATATGCAAACAAGGTGGTACAGTGAAATTTTCTTTGGACGGACACCAACGGAATCGACTGTAAGTGTAATACAACCAAAATCGTGTCCCCATTGTTAATGCCCTTACATCATCAAACCATCACTGGTTCGCAACTGCCCTCGTTGTCGATCTCTAAGTGCTAGTTGCCTCATATAACGATCCTGTCGCTCTGTAGGCTGTCTTTGACGTCCAGTAGCTCTAACTTGTCGATTTCGTCCTTTTTAAAGTAAAGGCTTAACTGTTGACGCAACTGCTACAAAACGGAGACACTTCGTCTTTATAACAAAGAAAAACGGGGTCACATTGTGCAAGAAGCAATAGATGTTGCAAAAAATCGGAAGACTACGATATTTCAACAGAAAGACGGCTTCGTAGTAAAATACGGGTAGTTGGTGAGATGGCCAGTGATGCAGGACTCACGCTGAAAGAAGGACTTCAAAAAGATATGTTGGAATGTGTTAACCGATTCAGAGTTGATCTCGAGACAAGATTTAGCTTCATTGTTCGAGATCGTACAAATAAATACTTTGCTTGTTTCAAATACTGAAGAACTGATATTAGCTACAACCAAATTTACTGATTTTTATGATGAGGTCTCAGAAACAGAATTACTTTTGGAGATGCCAAGACTGCGAAGATACTTAAAAGCCGCTAATGTTACAGGTTCTGATTGGGTATCTTTATATTTTTTTAAGTTCATTGTAGAATGGGATTTTACAGAATCTCTTCCAAATCTTATGATTGTACTAAAATTGTTTATGACGCTTTGCGTGTATTTAGCTTCATGTGAAATGAGGTTCAGTAAACTAAAATTAATAAAAAAAACTATTTGCGGGCAACAATGGCCCAAACGTGGCTTAACAATCTTGGCATGTTAGCCATCGAATACGAGGCAATACAAAATATTTGATGACGTTATTTCTGAGTTTGCAGCCGTCAAACCGAGAAAGAAGAAATTTTAATTGTAAGATAAAACTATTTTTCTGTTTTACTTTTTATTATGTTTTGTTAATTGTTCAATATTTCAAATATAAATATTAAATGATCCATTATGGGTACTTTTGCGTCTTGGAGAACTTCACTGTTTTTTCACTTGAAACTTATAGAGGTAGGATAAATTATTACACATCATAAAAAGTGTGTATTAAGCACACTTTTCATGATTTTTTTTCCCAAAACACTATTTTTTAGCAGTTATTTTCCCCCATTATTTCCACCGCCATCTACCATATGACGCTGACGTCTGTGGATATGTCATATATGAGAGGCGCTTGCCTGCGGTGTTGCCGGATTGGGCTCCGTCGTTACGGAAAAATATGTAAAGTGGAAAATTTATATACATTTACATATATTAATGAAATTGAAACAAACAGCAGTAGTAAAATTAAAAGTGATTCTTACTAAGTATAAAACAAAAAATAACAAGAGGCAGTAAAGTAAAAAGCAATTCTAAGTGATTATAAAAAACAAAAATTAAAACAATAGTAAAACAAAAAACAATTCCATATAATTATAAAAAGACAAAAAATAACAAACAATAAAATAAAAAGCAATTTGGATGGAATGAAATTGTTCTTCGTTTTCCTACTGTTTATACTTTTTGTTCTGCGTTGTCACTTAGAATTGCTTTTTATTCAACATGGATTTTTTTTTGTTTTACTACTTTTTATTTTACTGCTGTTTGTTATTTTTTGATTTTTATAATTACATGGAATTAGTTTTTCTTTTACTAATGTTTTTTGTTTTCTATAATTATTTGTAATTTATCATTTTTAGCTCACTACTGTTATTTTTTGATTTATACTTATTAGGAATCGCCTTTTATTTTGCTCCTGCTCCTGTTGTTTGTTTCAGTTTTTCGTTTTTGTGAATCATTAATTAATATACATATGTATATAAATTTTCAACTTTTCATATTTTTACCCTAAATGCGGAGCCCAATCCGGCAACACCGCAGGCAAGCGCTTCTCATATATGACACATGCACAGGCGTCTACGTCATATGGCAGATAGATGTCGGTGGAAATAATGATGGAAAGAACAGCTAAAAATACAATGTTTTTTCATGAAAAGCGTGCTTCATCCACACTTTTTTGTTTCTAAATAATCTATCAGACTACCCTTTAAGAGTTTTAAGAGAAAAAACAGTGAAATCGGAAGTTCTATAAGACGCAAAAGCACCCCATGACGTTTATAAATCATACAAAATTTATTGCTTTTGACTTTCGATGGGGTGACATCACCAACGTCCGCACCGTGTGCCACCCAAGGTAGCTACGCCACGAACTATCAGTGAACCTCGATATGTCATCATAAGATATAAAGGGTTGTCCAATAGGGACGCAGGAAAGTAAACGTCAATTTGACATAGACGCCATCTTTGTTTTCTGTCACCTACATGTCATTTTGTTAGATGAATGTTTACCATTGATCGCTATGGAGTCGTATTCGATTGAAGACCGCATCAAAGTTATTCAAAAGCACTACAAAAATGGTGCAAAAATAAAAAACACGTTTCGCGCGCTTCGTGAACATTTCGGTCGCAACAACCGCCCAAACGAAACAACCATCGGTCGTCTGGTGCGTAAATTCGAGGCAACAGGTTCTGTGCCAAATCTGCCAGGCTCTGGCCGGCCAAGGAACGTTCGCACACCGGAAAATATTGCTGTTGTGAAGGAGAGTGTGAGATACGATCCGAAACAATCAACAACGCGTCGATCCCAAGAATTGGGCATTTCGAGAACCAGTTTGCTCCGCATTCTCCACAAGGTTTTGAATGTACACGCCTACAAGATCCAATTGACGCAAGAGCTGCGTCGGGCCGACCATTTTTCGCGCCGAACGTTGTCAGATTGGCTCCTTGAACACCGCCAAATTGATGCCAATTTTTCATCAAAAATCATGTTCAGCGACGAAGCGCATTTCACTTTGAATGGGACGGTAAACAAGCAAAACTACCGCATCTGGGCGAACGAAAATCCCCGTGCGTATCAAGAGCTGCCGATGCAACCTCAAAAAGTGACTGTGTGGTGTGCATTGTGGTCAAAAGGCATCATCGGACCTTACTTTTTCGAAAATGCGGCCGGGGACGCCGTTACCGTCAATTCTGAGCGATATCACGTGATGATAGAGGACTATTTTTTGCCGCAACTTGAAGGAATGGATATGGACGATGTTTATTTCCAACAAGACGGTGCAACATGCCGCACAACCAACGTCAATATCCATCAATTGCAGTCCTTCGGTGATCGCGTGATTTCGCGCAGAGGAAATGTGCCATGGCCACCAAGATCGTGCGATTTGACTCCCTTGGACTTCTTTTTATGGGGATATTTGAAAAGCAAAGTCTACGTGAACAAACCAGCCACCCTCCAAGAACTCAAAAACAACATCATTGCCGAGATAAATGCCATAGAACCGACCATGTTGCAAAATGTCATTGGAAATTTCGACCATCGCGTGGACGTCTGTAAATCCAGTCGTGGTGAACATTTGAGCGATATTATTTTTCATACATAAATGGTATAAATGAACCTTCAAAATAAAGTACCCAACTTGATTTGCATATCAATCTTTCTTGTTTTAATATGCGTTTACTTTCCTGCGTCTGTTTTGGACAATCCTTTATTTTATGAAACAAAAATCTGTACGAACTTACTTGTTGCAGGATAAAACGTCTGTGGTATGCGTAAATGGCGTATTCCGAGAACATCCTGAAAACTTGCTAGATCCCGAACGCATATACGGATTTGCACGTACTTTCGTCCTCAGTACCACAAAGATCCTTGGTAAGTGCGGATTGGACAAGTTTGTATTTTAAGTATGAAAAATTTGTGTATTACAGATGGGGATGTCGAGTGCCTGATAATAAACGAGTTGTATCACGTTTATAACGCATTTACCTTCCAAAGGCTCAGCGCTTTCAAAGTAGCACCCGCTAGACCTCGACCAACAATTGGAGTGGAAGTTGCTAAAGTACCGC